>BMAV01008103.1:0-28842 GCA_019973955.1 Trichonephila inaurata madagascariensis | reverse complement strand
AAATTGGTTGACAGGTTAATATGTAAGTACCAAATTTTCATTTCTTTTTTCTTTCTTGTTTTTGATTACATATTTTTCTGACGTATAATTATGTATTTTTATAATTAATCAGAAATAAATTGATTAAAATAGATAACTGCGTAGTTTCAAACTTGCAAAAGTACAATTTCTTTCATAAGAACAATTTTGTTTGCATAAAATAAAGTTTTGTACCACAGATTTGTAATTTTTTGTTCCATACATGTTTTCAAAAATTTAATTATATACCACATTGCTTCTGTAAGCCCATAATAGATTCATACACTCGCATATAGACTATCTGAAATGTAGATAATAGCTGAAATATTTCTTTGAAATACCAGTTTTTATGTCTTTCATAAATTTTTTTACATTAAATCAAAATTAATTTAACTGCAAGTTAATAGTAAATTTAGCCAACTTTATTGAAAAAGAAAATTATATGAAAGAATTATATAAGTTGGATTCATTTTTCAGGAATTTGAACTATTCATGTAAAATAATTTTTAATGAATATCAAAGCTTGATGATTTGCATCAATTTATTATTTTGCGTTCAGTGAATATATGCACAATTATGTTTGTATTTGAAGCTCTTAACATCTGATATCAGAAATAATATAAAAGGAAAAATAGCAACTTCAGAAATTTTTCCAGAAAATCTTATACTGTCAAAATAAATTTGGAAATTGAAACACTTATTCTTGCAAGTATGCATCCTGTTTTTTTGTGAAATTTAATATCTTATCAAACCATAACTATGAATATATTTATATTGAATAATTATTAGGTTTGAAAAGTATTTTCACAAAAATATTTTCTTTGCCTCTTTATTTTGTAATAAATTCCATTTGGAATATAAAAAAGAAAGGTATGAGTTTATTATTGGGAAAAAAGTTGAGATGTATTCTAAAAGCACTTGATTAGAACAAGGAAGGAAACAGCGGTACTAGAAATCGTTAAATTAATATGCACAACGATTTTCTTCCTACTTTAAAAGGGTACTTGCGCATTGTCCCGTCGATCAATTTCTTCAAATTGAAAGACGTCGCCCGATTCCGGGATATGCAGCCAAAAGTGGAAAGTCATTCTCACGCATGCATCGTGAGTTAATATTAACGTCGCACTATTCACCTATTCGAGAGCTTTTAGCTACGGACCTCGTAAATTTGAACCATGGTCAAGTGACGAGGATGGCACCCTTACTCCCCTGATTTTTACACCACACCAACGGGAGGACGTTTGAGCCTCGACATATTTAATGCTCACCGTTCATCGGCCCCCTACGTATGGCGGGTCTTCAGCGGTACTAGGCTCGAACTCATGACACTGGTCGCGAGTCGGTTATCTTAACCACTAGGCTACCGCAGCCACCCCACGCTGCATTTGACAATTAAAACAATGGCGGATTTTTGGACAATCTATTGGAACCCGATAACATTTGGTAACTTTTGTCTGAATTGCTGTTTTACAGATTCGTCATGTTTCTTGTTCCTCCGTTTTACTAAAACCCAGTTCCCAAAGAACTTTTTACTGTATTTATGGAAATTTTCCCTTTTTGCTTTCTTTTCGGAAAAAAAGGTGATACCCGGTTAAAGTGTAGAGTGGGGGGAAATTTTTCGTAAACTGTTCAGTGGGGTGGGCGGGAATTTTGAAAGGCGGCGGGATACCTGAGCTGGACTTTCTTAAACCCAACCAAGGGAGGAGTTTCAGCTCTCGACGATTTAAGTGCATCCTCCCCCCAACGGCGGGTTTTTGGGGTACTGGGCTCGAACCATGACATGCCTGCCAGGGTTTCGATCCCTTAACCACGGGCTACCGCAGCCCGTTAAAGGTAGAATAGTGGGCCTCTTGTAGGAAGTAAAGGCCACAGAGCCGAATGGTATGGGTATCGGATTGTGGTTGCCTTGTCACGAGTTCGAGCCCTGTACGCTAAAAACCCGCCGTTTTGGGGAAACGATACACGTTTAAATTTTGTCGGGGCTGAAACGTCCCCCCTTTGGTGCGGGGGTGTAATGTCCACCGGGTTTAGCTTGCCATGGTTCAAAAACCCCTTCCCGCCTCCATAACACAATATTCAATCAGGCAGAATTTTTCCGGAACCGGAATCAGTCGCCGCCTTTAAATTTTAAAGATAGATGTTCAGAGCACAAAGGGGTTTTGCTTTGAAAATAAAGAAAAATTAATGAGAAATAAAAAAAAAATTTTTTCTTCACCAAAATTTATTTTTTTTTTTGAATCGATTCCAGTGAAAAAATTTTTTTCCCGCCAAGGCCCCCATATTCTAATTTTTAAACAGAAATTTAATTTTTTTTCACAAGAAAGCTAAAGAATATTACACTATATAAGCAATGCTATTTTCAAGAATGCATGAAAATAGCATAACCTTTTCACATTGTCATTATATTCGATTATGCTTGAGCAAGAACGTCGGAATAGTGTTGCACTACTGACTGAATATCAATGGCATTTGGCAACGTTTTTTGATTTGGTGGTTAACGGTATATACACAAGTACCAAAAAAAATAAGCAATGTCACTGAAAAAGACCGTGGCTCTTATAATTGCTCGCTAAAAGCATTAATTATTGAAAATTTAAACTGAATATTCAAATACAAATATTCCACGAAATTTAACAGAATTCAGAAAAGAATGTAAAAGTCTGAAGCATCAAATATTTAGAAGAGAGAGAGAGAGAGAAACATCTTTTACCATTCAGTCAAAAAGGTTTTAAAGAAAGTATAATTTTTGGGATTGACTCTAGGATGGGGAAAAATGTGGTTTGGACTTATTGTTTTGTTTACTAAGTCGCACTCCATTTTGTTGTCATTTAAAAAAAAAAATTCTAAATTAATGTGGAAATTTAGAATATTTGATTAAATCCTATGTAAAAATTTTATTGATGATTATTTTATTATAGTTTTGCGATTACAACACTATTTCTTCAATTATTTCCCGGTTACGCCTTTGATGGCAGTCTGGAGAAACAGACAAAAAACATTATGCAAATTACCGGTAAGAACTGTAGTCACATGACCAGATTTCCTGTGAGAAATTTCTTAGTTTCGGTTTGGCAATAATGCACCGATAATGTTTGTAAACACACTTGTGTAAAATTAAAGTAATAAATTTGTAAAAATTTTTTTTTTTTTTTTTTAAATTGAAAGATATAAACAGCAACAATGGTTCTTCGTTTATCAAAAACTTTGGTGATTATCATTTCAGATCAAAATTATTGTAGCTAATTAGAATGAACTAAATGTATATTGTAAATTTATTCTGTGTTTTCCCTAACAATATTTACTATATTTTCTTAAAACTTTCATTAATTTTCATTAAATTATTTCCGTAAGTGATATATTTACTATCCTAGACATTCGTATTTCCTGGTTTGTAATTTTTAGTACTGCCTTCATTTGCAAGAGCAAAAGCGACGCCTATAGACTGAATATTTTATAAAATTCTGAAACAGTTTCATAAATATCGAAATTATTTGCTTTGTTATTGAATGTATGCTACTATTTATTTCATATATTTTGTATTTCTTTGTGTGTTGCTTTATTCTTTTCTGTAAAAAAAATAATAAAAACAGGCTGTTATATAAAGGGTCATTATCAACATAAAAGCGATCAGAAAGAGGAAGTTTCAGTTTTTTAATCTTCATTTCTCCATAAACCGATCATGCTTAAAATAAACATTTTTATCCCTTTTTTGCCAATATTGTAAATTTTAATTTTTAAGTATTCTAAGTGTATGCATCTTTTATTTCAAATTATTTGGTTAATTAAATGTACAATAAATCAACATTAATTCGTATCCCATTAAATCGTAGTCGCTTACTCCGAACATTCTGTTTAAAATATTATATTCAATTAATGTGAATGAAATGTTGAGTTAATATTCTGCATAGCCCTAATACTTATGCAAGTAGTGTGTATTGATTTGAATTTTATCTTGTTTACCAGTTTTCTTTGTCTTATTTTGAAATACATGCTCATTTTACTATACAGAGTGTTTATATATGTACTTAGCTTGCTTTGTGGGTTATTTTGTTTAATCCATACTATGTAGGCCTCAATTAGTGCAGATTCCTGGAGTTCTATTGTAATGAATGTATTCTAAAATTCATTTGAAATAAGTTAATTTCTTGAATTTCATTTTATTTTTTATAATTTCATGCTTGTTAAGAAACAAGATAATATTTTATTAGTTTCTATCATATTTTGATAAATAGATCAAACTGTTATAATTGAATAATAATTCAGGTAAAGAATTAGATACTTGCATTTAAACGTCACCACAGTCAAATTAGCACCCTGCAAATCATTGCATGATATCATAACAACAAAAGATAGTTAAAAAAAAAATCTTATTCGCCTATGTTTTGCTTAAAGAAAAAATTAATCAGGAAGATTTTGAGGGAAAATGGTGTGATTTGTATGGGGCAAGGGGCTGCGGTAGCCCAGTGGTCAAGGCATCAGATCATGGCAGGCGTGTCATGAGTTCGAGCCTAGTACCACTAAAGACCCGCCATGTAGAGGAGCGATGCACATTAAATCTGTTGAGAGCTCAAATGTCCTCCTCTTGGTGTGGTGTGGTAGTTAGGAGAAGGGGGTGCCAGCTCAGGTGTCGTTCTCATCACTTGACTATGGTTCAAAATTATGAGGTCCGTTGCCAGAAGCCCTCGTGTAGCTGTTTGTTAATATTTACTCACTCACTCACTCGTATGGTGTAAATTTGGCTGCAGTGATGTTAATACATAAGTACTAAAATTTAAATATTTTAATAATTGTAATCTATTATTAATTATTTATTGGTACAAAAAATTGTGTATTTTTTTTAAAATTGCTAATTGTTATACAGTTTTTATTAAAATCCCTAAATAGGTTTTTGAGCAAACAAGCTATTGATATTTTGGAACTTTAAAAATAGTCACATTATTTTAGTGAAATAGCATGCAATATATTTTTTTGATGAGATAAGAGATTGAAAAAGAAAATTATATTTCTTTTGATGTTGAATCTAGCTATAGAATAATATCAAAGACATTTTTCAATTATGCTGATATTTAATAATTTTGCATATCAATACAATATTTATATTTTATTACAACTTTTTATATTTAAAAAAATTATTGGTATTCTCCGATTCATTACAAGAGATTCAGTGACAGAGTTAAAATGAATTTATCAAAATGGGTTTAATTATGCAGTTTAAAAACTGATATTGTGAATGCTTTCTTTTCCATTTAAATATTTACAAGAAATGTTGAAAATAATCAAATGTCAATCACATATAACTTCTTTGCTGACTAAACTGCAGAGTTTCTACAAGTGCAATAAAGACAAAAGGAATTACTTTGTAAATGTGAGTTTCTAACAAATTATTTGAATTTATTTAATATTCTGCAAGAATATTAAATGTTTAGCCACTATAAAAAAATTAATGCTACATCACAATTTGATTGTTTCAAGTGGTCTGAAAAAGTCTGTCACCCCTCCCCCCAAAAAAATTGCTTTTCAAATTATCAAGCTTGTAACTTTTTATGTGTTTAGTATCATGTTGTTTATTTCCTTGTCTTGCTGAGCTAGATCAAGTCCATGACATCATTCACTCTCAGAAAGTCAGTAACCATCAGTGGGTGTTCTTATAGATCCTGTAATGTGAGGTTCAAGAATATGTCCTGGAGACCTTGCTAGCAGAGCCCCTAGCACAGGATGGGAAATTTTTTCTTTATTATGGTAGATCAATGTTCCGAGGAATCCTCTGTGAAAATGGATAATAGCAGTTTTTTCTTGCCTGCTACACCAAAGGGTCAAAGAACCACTGGGATGTTTACCCAGATACCATTGGTGAACAGGAGGAATAGTTGAGTGATCATTCCTTCTATAAGTGGAATACAGCTCTGCATAAGTCAGAGGGGCCAGAGAATCTGAGGATTAAGCTGCAATTTAGTATCATATCTACTTACAAGATGAATCCTTTAACTGGAAAAAAACATACATACACAATATAGAATAACAGCATCTACATTTTTTTTATATGTGTGTCAGCATTACTAATCAGGTTGATAACCAAACATAATTTAAGATTCAAATTATTTTGCATTAAAAATTTTGTGTGTGTGTGTGAATTAAAATCATTCTGAACTAAAATAAGAACTTTGGATTTATTCTTTATGTATCTGATTTGCATTTCCTTACAAAGTCACTCAATTTTGAAAGAATATTAAAAAAGTATATTTCTTTAAAAATGTACATTACAAATATATTTGTAGAGTATATCTTAATCTTTGAACAAATTCTGGGCTAATTAGTTACTTTATGAATCATTAAAATTTGGCATGTAAAATTTTTTTAATTATTCTAGTTTCAGAGAATATGTTTGAAAGATGTCGTACAATTTCAAAACTAATTGCCATTTCTTTAGTATTAGGAATGTATATATTAATTTTTCTCATTGCATATTATTGCTCTTATAAACACATATTATATTTCTTAAAAAAAAAAATTAAGTGCCATGAGAAAAGTTCTGGTTTAGTATTTGATACAAATGCCTAAAAGTTATAATTTCAGAGCTATTTTTTTTTTCAATGTTAAATTTTAAGCATCATATTTTTGATTAAATATAGATGTCTTTTAGGAGAAAATTAAATTTTTTTTATTCAAGACATTTTAAATACAGTAGAACTTTGTTTATCCCAATCAATTGGGACTGGACACCGTTCAGATATGCGATTGTTTGGATAACCGAATGCGATCCATGCAGTATATGAAATCGGACACTATTACAAATATTGAAAATCATCATATGAGGGAAATGTTCTTGAAAATAAAGCAAAATAGCTGCAAAATGTAGCAATTTTACCTTTATTGTGGAAAATAATAACTTATTTTTCGTTGTAACATTGCACACCTTCATTTTTTTGCTGAAAGGTCTTGGATTCTCTTGAGCAGCAGTAGTTGAGTAGGACAGCACTCTGATCATTGTTCGTACCACTCCATAGCTGTCTCTAACATTGAAAACTCGTCAGCATTTGATAGACCTTACTACTTTCGTTGCTGTTGTCCTCATCTTCATCCGTTTCATCGTCGACAGGGTCAAATTCTTGCATGGAAGTCACAATCTTATACAGCAGTTCACAACTCAACAAAAGTGCATGTATACACCCTTTCACTGATATTCACCAAATCACATGACTGAAATTCCCCAAACATCCCTAACCTTAGATTTTCCCATCACTTTTGGCCTGACGTGAAACAACTGTTGAACATTGCACTGTTCGAAAACATATTCGTATACAGTATATGTAGTTGACAAAAAAAAATGGTCCAGATATTTGATGTTCCGGATAATAAATATTCGAATAAGCGACGCTCTACTGTAGATTGAATTATTTTATTATTCTAGAATAATCTTTTTTTGCTTTGTCTTGTTATTTATTTTATAATATACTACTGATTTATTTTATTTTTAAAACTAAATGGGTAGTATTTATTTTTTTAATGCTAATTTTGTAAATTTCTTTCCTTAATTCCTGTAACTGTATTAGATATACATTTATTCCTAATATTATGTATTCTGCAACTTTTTATATTTTAAATCATTACTATGGTTCTAATCAAATGTTTTTTAGTGTAGTATGTAACTTTTACCCAATAAGATGTCAAAGACAAAAATGTTTTACTTATTTTATAATAAATGATTAGTACCTACATATAAACACAGTCATCTGGAATACTGAACAAAAATCCAGAAAAAACAGAACTGCAGGAACAAGTCTAGATATTTTTTATTGCTTTATGTACTTAACAAGCAAGTTTTGTGAGAAAATATTTCATTATAAGGAATCGTGGACCTTTAATCTTTATAGAAGTTTCATTCATTTTCAGGGTTAATAAAGCTTTGAGTAAACTGTCATTTAAAACTTAAATTTTGAAGATTTATTATTTACCTTTAATTTTTATTATTTAAAATTGATTTAATATTGTTAGTCTATTTTATGCTGTATGTGAAGACTGAATAAATAGTATTACAATGCATTTTCTGCTGTAATTAATATATTTTGTTCTTTTTAGTTAAAACAAGCTGAGGTATTTGCAAATAAATACTGGCTTTCAACCACATCTTGTGCAGCTAGCTCTGTAAAAATGAATGAATATTTAGCACACCAAAATTCTTTACCCCGGTTACCTGTGCCACCTCTTCATCCTTCTTTGGAAAAGTATCTCCTTTCAGTTCGACCTTTGCTCTCGGAAGAAGAATACCATAATACTGTAAAAGTTAGTCAATCCATTCTGTCCATTATCACATATTATTTTTTGTCAAAATGTTTTTATCTATTTAATTATTGCCAGTTTCTATTTATTTTATTCTGTTCATAAAACTTGTGTATTTAAAATTCATTTATCATTTCATTTGGAGTATGTTTTAGCAACTCTTGAAAATATTGAGTATAAAATACTGTTTGTATTGTAAAATATTTTATGTTACTTTTAAATTTTAAATGTACTTTATTTTAACTAAATATAAATTTTCTGTCTTTAAAAACAGCTTTCAACCTGTGATTTGAATTTAGCTTTATAATAAATGTTGGCATAGTATACATGGAAATTTGGAGAATGAAGTGTTGACTCGGGTGTCATCCTTGTTATTTGTTCACATTTTAAAGTTAAAGCTCATTGCATGCCAGTAGCCTTTGCATTGCTCCATAGTACAATGTTGATGAACAATTCATTAATATATCTATAAAAATGTTTGTAAAGGAGCTGTTTGTAATGCATTTCTCATTTGCGTGAAATTAATAGCAGTTATTAATTATATGTATATTGTTTATATTACGTCAACAATAATTGTCTCTTTTCTTGAGAGTTTGAATGGTTTCAAGTCTGAAAAGATTTCTTTGAGATATATATATATATATATATATTCTAATATACTTTTATATTATTGATTTTTTTTCCATTTGATCAAAGCTATTTTCATGTGTAGTAATAAGTTTTAAAGTATTTTTCAGAGAAATTAATATGTAGAGAGTAAGCATTGTAGTAATAGAGAGCTGAAAATAATACCTTTATTTGTCGAAATCTTTTCAATCTTTGAAGACCTTTCACCCCGTGGGAAGTTGATAGAAAGACAACAAATTTTAAAAATATTTTCTTTGCCTCTTTTATTTTGTAATAAAATTCCATATGGAATATAAAAAGAAAGGCACGAGTTTATTATTGGGAAAAAAGTTGAGATGTATTCTAAAAGCACTTGATTAGAAATAAGGAAGGAAACAGCGCGTACTAGAAATCGTTAAATTCAATATGCACAACGATTTCTCCTACTTTAAAAAGGCAGTACTTGTGCATTGTCCCGTCGATCAATTCCCTTCAACTGAAAGACGTCGCCCGGATTCCGTATGCGGCAGCCAAGTGGAAAGTCATTCTCACGCATGCACGTGGAGTTAATATTAACGTCGCACTATCTTCACCTATTCGAGAGCTTTAGCTACGGACCCTCGTAAATTTGAACCATGGTCGAAGTATTATATGCACCCTTGCCTCTGATTTTTACACCACACCAACGGAGACAGTTTACCGACATACGGTAATGCTCACCGTTCATCGCCCTCTCTACGTATGGCGGGTCTTCAGCGGTACTAGGCTCGAACTCATGACTCTGGTCGCGAGTCGGTATTCTTAACCACTAGGCTACCGCAGCCACCCCACGCGTGCAGTATGACAATTATAACAATGGCGGTATTATTTGACAATCTATTACGGAAGCACGATGAACATTTGGTAACTTTTGTCTGAATTGCTGTTTTACAGATTCGTCATGTTTCTTGTTCCTCCGTTTTACTAAAACCCAGTTTACCAAGAACTTTATTACTGTATTTATGGAAATATTCCTTTGCTTTCTCTTTCGGAGAAAATAGGTAAGATATCCAGTTAAAGTGTAGAATAGTGGGCCTCTTGTAGCGAAGTCAAGGCCATGGTAGCCGAATGGTATAGGTATCGGATTGTGGCTTGCCTTGTCACGAGTTCGAGCCCAGTACTGCTAAAGACCCGCCGTTTAGGGAAGCGATACACGTTAATTCTGTCGAGAGCTGAAACGTCCTCCCTTTGGTGCGGTGTGGTAGTTAGGAGAGGGTGCCAGCTCAGGTGTCATTCCATACCCTTTGACCATGGTTCAAAATTACGTGGTCCGTCGCCAAAATCCCTTGTGTAGCTGAACAGAGCGACGTTAATATTCAATCAATTGGCGAAGTCAATTTTCCGGTAACCGGAATCAGTCGCCAAGCTACTTAATTTAATGATAGATGTTCAGAGCTTACAAAGTGGAATTTTGCTTTGAAAATAAAGAAATATTAATGAGAAATAAAAAAAAATTCTTTTTACTTTACCAAAATTTATTATTTCTTTAGGGGAACTCTTCAGTAATCGAGGTTTTTAACCAGTTCAAATTACGCCAAGATCACCAAACAGAGCGAGTATCATTCAAATGTATTGTCAGTTCATTAAATCTGCAATGTCACAGATTTAGGAGCAACAAGGAAGTAAGAAGAGTCAGAAAAAATGGTGGAATGCGGTTCTTCCGCAACATAATATAGTCCAAAATATAATTACATTTTTAAAGAGAATACATAAAAAGGAATTTTAATTTCAGTTTTGGGCTTACTTTTGAATGCTAACAAATTCTTTCAAAGCAGTTTTTAGAGTAATAATTTAGTGTAAAATGAAGAGATTAAAATAGAAGAAATTTTGTACATGTGAACGCTCATAAAACAGTTCTTTTACATTTATAATTCTTTTATACGTAAAATTTCCACCCCTTTCTTTTGGAACAGTTGATATTTTCTTTTAAATTTAGGAATTTTGTTTAAATATGAAATTAAAATTATAGAAATTTGAGAAAATACCATTGAATATGAAAAAGTTTAATTTTTAAAAAGTTTTTTCTCTGTTATCTTCTTTATTTATTACATTTTATTTATTATCTTATGTATATTTTTTATATATTATTTTTATAAGTTATTTTTACAATAAAACTATTTTTTGATAATTTTATATAATAATTTTTAAGGTAAAAAATCAATATTTGATTTGCAAAAGCCATGGTTTTAAAATATCAATAATATATATATATTTACTGAAAATTTTATTTCAGTAAAAATTTATAAACTTTTATTCATTTTTTTTTTAAATTTGGGTTGTTTTTTTTTATGTGAAAGATTAATATAATTTTTTACCTTCTTAGTTGGTTGTCCTTCAATAATTCACTTGAATTGAATTATTATGTAAGGATTATCGATTTTATAAGCATTTTTGATTATTTTGAAGACATGTTTTATAAAAAAGAATATTTTTATCACTGGCACTCAATTTTTCCTAAATAGTTTTATTTTTCTTTTAATATCAAATTATGTCTATTTTTACAGGATACACTTGATTATCTAATTTACTATTGCAATCCTTAAAATTAACTACTTTCCTGAATAATTTTTATTTACATTTTTCAGACTTGTTTCAAATTAAAAAAAATTTTTTAGTCAATATTTAATGATTGGAAAAGTTATCTCTGTAAATTGCAAAGGAATGACGATAACGAAATTGGTATATCATCTTTCTTAACTGCCACACCACTCCACATTCATCATAGGAGAAAAAGTCAAATTCAAATATTATAACCCTTGCATTCCATTTTTCAAAAATTTATTTCTTCTAATACAAATGCAGTTTTAATGTTATTCCCTTAAAAATGTAGCTATCTTCCAACTGAAATTTTAGGAATATTTCTAAAAATTTCTATAACTTTCATTTTTTTCTAAAAACTTCCACAAAAAGTAAAGCACATTAGTGATATATAATTTCTAAAATTTTATTAAAATTAGTACAATTGTAATTTTTAATTATTTAAAATATATATAAAAATAGTTTATATCATCAATAGTTTATTTTAAATCAATATTTAATTATTCGAAATGTTATTCCTGTGCTCTGCTTCAGAGGAAAGACGAGAGGATAACGAAGATACTAGTATAATTCTTTTAACTGCCATACCACATTCAATTATAGGAAGAAAATAGTCAAATTCAAATGTTATAATCCCTTTGCCTTCGTTTCAAAATTTATTTACTAAATACAAAATGCAGCTCTTAATGTTATTCTTAAAAATGCAGTTATCTCTAATCGAAATTTTGGGAATATTTCTAAAAATTTTATAGCTTTTTTCAAAAAAAAGCTACAAATTAACGCATATTAAAATTAATGCTATTTAATTTTTGGAAAAGCTCGTCTATTGACTTTTGACATCGATTTGTTTGTTTAACAAAAGTAATTATCCATTCTATTGGGTTAATTGATTTTCGCTCTTTTTATAAAATCCAAGTAAACTAAATGAAACGAAACTTTAAGTAAAATTTAAAAATAAATATGTGTACCTATATATATCTAATTCAAATTTTAAAAAAATTATAAAAAAGAAGTTAATTTATTTTAGTAAAATTATATAGAGTTAATTTTATTTCAATATGTTGAAAAATATTGCATGTGTAGCCTGCTAAATTTTTATTATTTTTATTTTTAATGTTGTCCTTAAACGGTCATAATTTACACCTCCATGGTTTAAGACAGGAAGAAAAAGAAATTCATGAAGCCTTTCAAGTATTCGAACCACTCCCTATTCCCTGATTTATTACTGTCGCTGCTAAAAATACGATGAAAAAGCCGTTAGAGGGGTTAAACAATTAGCTGCCTCCTTCGGCGGAAGAAACGTCCCTATATTGCAACGGGTACTGGTGCCATTTCACCTCTAAGATAAAGCGACCCTTCTATTGTTCAAGCAAAAACTTCCCGTGAAAAGTTCCAATAGGAACCCCTGTTTGATATGATCTTTAGTTGACCATTCCATCCGGTCACTCTATGCATTCCTTCCGACCTGTATGATCCTTCCACAAGTAACGATCTTTGCAGCTGGCACGTAATAAAATAAAAACATCCCATGTCCGCTTCTTTTTCTCCCTCGCCCCAAGAGAGTGTGGAATGATTTGCTTTTGCAAGTATTCTAGGTATTTTATATGTACCAAATAACTTAAAAAAAGAATTGGCTGATCTTAAAGTTAAAATTTTATTTAGTGCCCATGCAAGATTTAAATAATATTTCAGTAATTTAACCAATTTCAACTGCAATTAAAGATAAAATTACAATTTAAAATTAGTTTGAATATCGATGCAATACATTAAAATAAAATTTGTATATTTTACTTTGAAAGATATTTAAATTCATGTGTTCCCTTAACCCACAATTTTCTGAAAAAAGTTATTGCATATTTATAAGTTGCATAACTTTTGCATATTGCATTAGTTACCCTTACATTTACTTTCAATATACCTAAACAAAAGTTTATTTATAATTATAAAAATCCCAGAATGTTCCATCAAAATATTATTTATCTTGAAATGTTACTAACTCAAAAATTAATTTGTCAGCACAAAACTATTATACTAAAAAAAAAAGATTATGTTAAAAAGAAAAGTGACGTTAAAAAACTTTCAAACTTTGTTATTCAAACATTACAGTTATTATTTTTAGGATATGGAGCAACAAAGGCTATTACATTACATTATTCAAAACATAGTTTAGCATACCTACTGAACAAAGGGAAGAGTTGAGTAAAATTGTTTTTAAGCCAATTTTTGCAAGAACAACGTTATTTTGCGCGCATATCACTAAAATTATTAATTTTTCTCTATACATATTATTCCCCTTTGCTTCTTTATCATCACATAAAAATATAAATTCAGCAAATGTTACATAAAAAGATGTTTATACTTGAAAACTAACTCTGCACACACACACAATTATTAAAACTGATTTTGATTAGACTTTTATTTACATCGCATCCTAAAAGCAATACCGAGGGTCAAGTAGCACACAGGAATTTTCAAGGGGAGGGTCCGGGATCGAAAGTTAACTAATCTGTATCATGTTTCGATTTTGTCGATTTTCAAGAACAAAACACAGTAAAAACTAATTATTAAATAAATAATTAGCATTAATTAATAAAATTAATCATTAATAACAAATGCTTAATTAAATTTTACGTACTATATACTCTAGGAATTATATAAATCAATCGGAAAAATCCAGGGCTTTGGAGGGGCTCAGCCCCCAGGGCCCCTAGGCAAGTGCCTCTGTTCATATCAAATATTAAAGTATGTTGCATTTTTTTAATAATGGAATTGATACTCCCAAAATTTTTTACGAAGTGTAATATGCAAGTTAGGAAAATTAAATAGCTGGTGTTATCCTTGTATTACTGAACTGCAGTTCAAAATTGGGAGAACCAAGATCTATCCAAATTAAAATTCATATTTGTATGTGATTTTGAACCAGTTCCTTAATTCTTTTACGGTAATATCGCCTTTAATAAATAAGTTGTGCACGCAGAAATCTATAATTCAAAAATTTTTGAAAATCTCTTCTATAATGTAAACATAATAGTAATTGAAAGCCGAAGCCACTTTTAAGGCTAAGGCGCAAATAATTGAGGCAAAAAGAGAGAAAAATTAAATTGGCTAAGTAAATGTACCACCGCCTAGAGTGAATCGTGAGAAAAAGATTTCTGCCCTCAAGAGAGAAAAGATTGAAATGAGATCTATGGGAAAATAAATAAGTAATAATAATAAAACATCGGTTTTTTGCTGGTATAAAACAAAAGTTTAAAAAGAATCCTTGTATTACTGAAATGATTTTAATAAAATTATCTTTAGATTCTTTTTACCTGTTTACACTTACAATATTTAACTTCTATAAATATAATAAATTATACATATGGGCACAGTAGGTTTTGACCCTCGCGGCTGTTGCGTGCCACTGAGTTTAGTTTAATATTCATAGAATTAGAAATGGCCAGTAGTCACCACGCTCATGAAATATATAAAGCAACCTTTAATTCTTAAAGGTGTCATTTTTATATAAAATATGAAAAAGAAAATTCGTATACCTAAAAATTTCTTTCTATGACAGTATTTATACCAAAAAAAAATGCAAGACTGAATTATGTATCATTAATACTAATTTAAAAGCAAGTTAAAAAATAAGGTCTCTCTCTCTCTCTCTACATATATTGTACATACATTATGGAGGAAGAATCTGCATTTTGCCTTACATTTCTGAAAAGCACTAAAAATGAATTTAACTTCAGGCTTTAACTTTAAGTATTGGGTTTAATTTCGTAAATACATTACATCGAAAAACAACCTTATTTATTATTTGATTTATAATTGCTGTGTTGAAAACACAATACAAATTTCTAATCATTTGTTATGGGAATAATTACATGAAATCAAATTATTGATAAATTTAATGAAATTTAATAGAAAATAAAATTTTTTTAATGCAATTAGCTATATTCAAATCAGTCAATTTATTTTTGAAAATATTTCAATTTTTTGAAAAATATGTATGGATCAAATAAATAGCTTTATGTAAGCTTTTAATTGGCTATATTCCTTATATGTGCTGTGTGATCATTACTTGAATTTTTATTTAGAGAGTTTTGAGTGTTCAAGAATTGACTTTCTATGACCCTTTAAAATTATTTTATTTTCTCATAAGGATAAGAGTATTGAGGATTTAAATGGGTACATTTGAATTTTTTAAAATTTTTTTTTCTTATTTTTTGCAGATAGTAGTGTTTAGTGTCGTTGTGGCTTTTTCTAAGTAAATACATATAGTTATACAAAAAAAGGATTACAAACTTCTCGTAAATTTTTAAAATTGGTGTGAAAATTATAGCATTTCCTTGCTCTCTACCTGTGTAATAAATATAGAAAAGTATACAGATTTCTATTTGTTATAAAATAGAGGACTTTTAAACAAGTGAAACAAATTCAGTGAATCAGTTCAAATATTAGCCATTATTCACCTGCAAAGGAGGCGAATAACGGCTAGTATTTTTATATATTAATCACTGAACAAAAGTCGTAATATTTCTTATTTCGTACTAGTTGAAGGTATTTAATTAAAAATGTAGATCTTTTACAATGAAATGATTGGTAAAAAAAGATTTCAAAACTGATGGTTCTTTAATTCAAGACAAGAAGTGAAATTTAGTAGAAGAAGCAAGCAAAAATAAAATAAAATAGTCCTTAGTTGAATAGGATAGTTTTTTTCTTAGTATTTGCAGGAAACACTCTATTCTTGACAAAAGGAATCCCCTGTTCTCTACACTCCCCTATTCTTGAATCTTTAGGACCATGTAAAAACGGTAGTATAGTTGTTGACCTTAAAACGGACGTTTACTAAACTTAAAATATCAGAAGAATTTTTATCTTTAGTTTTGAACAAAAATAAAAAAAGGGTGTTCATATTCGCAAATGTTTCTAATTAAAAATTTAATTAATTTTTTAATTATTATGAACTGATGATATTTATGTTATGTATTTGTAAAAATAATGTAATTTACCTTCGTATTTAAATAATACACCCTTTTGTTTCTTTGACAAAAATTTATTGACGAAGAACTCGGTCAAGGACGAGGACGTGTCACATAAGCTAACCAGTAGCAATAAAAAGGGCTGATTGCATATAACAATTAAAAAAGACCGCCTTTTCCCCCTACAAATTATTATAATTTCGCAATATGTGTTTACTTAATTTTAAATAAGGTCAGATATAAAGTTAAGGCTTAACTGGAAAATTGCAGTTCAGAATTATGATAATAATCTACAATTCACCAAATTTATATTTTTGTGGTGATTCTGACTCCATTCTTTGAATCTCTTTGCATGGCAATATTATTTTAGTTAATTGGTTATCTATGCGGAAATCAATACAATCTGGAAAGAAAAAATTTTTGAGAATGACTTTCTATAGTGTAAATACTATATTAAGCTAAAGCTTCGGAACATATGATACATTTGTATTATGAATTAATTCTCCCTATGTTGGTGAGAAATCATGATTATAAATAAAGTAAATAATTATAAAATTAATACTGCGAACGAATTCACGTTTTATACGCAGTCAATCATATTGAGAAATTTTTGGCGAATAAAATCACAGATCGGGGCTGTTGAACAGAAATGTTTCGTTTTAAAACATTGTTTCACACTTATCTTTCGGCTGAATTTAAATATTGATTTAATCAATTTATTCAAAGAACTCTACTCATTTTAAAAGTTTAAGCCTTTAACGCTTTAAAAATCAGTAAGTAGCTTTCATTTTCTTTTCTTTATTCATTGTGAAAATTGCAATTTTGACATTTCTGCAATACATTCTCGAGTATGTAAATTCATTCTCTGGTGAAAATTCTCTTTATTGTTACTGGCGCTACCTGATCGACAGTAACCGGATATTAACATCAGCGGCAAGGGGCCAGATTTCGCCGCCTGTCGTTTTCTCAGCCTTTGGAGCTAACCATGTATACAGGTGACAGTACGATTTTTGCCTCTATTCCCCACCTCTGCTAATTTGAGGTGATCAGGGAATTCCCATCTCTTCCCTCTCTCTCTTCCACCTCAACCTCACGAGAAGACTTTGTAGCTCGACGGCCATTTAGAGTCCCCCCATGCCGCAAAGAGCTACCTTTCATTTACAAGGCATTCCATGCTCTCCGTTTAAACTCAGACCAACGGCACAGCAATCCCCACCAGCGCCACTAACCACTTCATAGTATATTTCTATATAAAATGTATCTATGGAAAAATATTTCTACATAGGTACCAAACATTCTATACCTTAAGTTTGTTACCATAACTACTAGGCTAACGCAGCAGCCACTATATGAGTTAAGGAAAATTAAGTATCTAAATTTTTAAAAATCAAAATGTAAAGTATACGCAAAAAAAAAAAACTCAGACGATGTAGAATTCCAAACATTTAATAAACATATACTTTGTTATGTACTAGCATAAAATGAACAGTAATAAACAAAACTGAAGCATTTAAAACATTTTATACGAAGTTTATAGCATATTTTGTATTAATTATGTTTAATAGAAAAAAAGCATTTGATGACTTAATAAACAAGTTTTAAATTTATTTTATCAAGACACTTGAATGAATAATTTCATCATGAAACTCTGCAAAATGAAGCACACAGAATTTAGCCTGCCTCTCCAAAAAAAAAAAAAAGTGTCAAAATTTTAAAGATGAAATACAAAGATTCCCCCTTTTTCAAATACGCAAAGAATTTTAGAGCCTTCCAAATAATACAAATTAGGATATTATAAGTTTAGAAAGAGTCAATTTTTATAAATTTTTTAAAAAATTAAGCATTAGTATCCTTGTAGAATTTAGATATTTAATGTATCTGACCAATTATTGAATTACATTTACACGATTAATGGCTTCTCAAGTGCTAGTAAAAGTTTTAGCTGTTCGAATCAACTGGACGGCAATTAATGTAATGATTATTAACTAAACGAATATACAGTTTTGTACGCCTGTAATTAGAAGTTGGAAAAATCTCAATTGAAAATGTAAATAAATACCCTAGGCAATCTGGACCATGCCCCCCTTTTTAAGATTAAAAAAAAAAAGCTAAAGAAAAGCTTTTGATTAAAGAAATAAACTATTTGAAAAGAAAATAATTACTACAAAAGAAGATGTTACATATAAAAGCAGGATATTTGAGGCATTACAATAATGAAATTTTTTTTCTTTTGTGAAATGTGGGTATGTAATATTTTTAATTAAGGCATTTTTTACAAATAATTTCAGTTCTTATTCATCATATGTTTTCATATAGGTCTAATATTTCTATATTATGCGTGAAGCACAAAGACTTTAAAATTTCTATTTACAGAAAAAAAAATTAACACTTTTCTTTGAGTTTTCTTTGTAGTAATTAATATTCTCGAAAAAGTTATTTTAAAAAGTATATACATAAGTAGAAATAATAATGAAAATTCAACCATTTTAATAAAATATATATAGTTAATGTTCTAAAGGGTATTTTTAAGTTTATTTAAGTTTAAAATAATTATTTTTTAAACATATAATTTAAAATGGTTTTTCCTAGTTTGTGTTTGATACATTAGGTGTATCCTAAAATGCTACTTTTCCACAATTATTTACTAATCACTTCCCATTTTTCCTGTGTGTTATATATTATATATGTAAAAAAAATTAGGGATACATTTTGTTGTAGTTTAATACTTTTTAAAAAAAAGTTAAAACGTAGGATATTAGCTTTTTAGTTGAAATTTAGCACACATATAAACATTTCATTTTTTCCACTCAAAAACTAATTAAATTATTGTTAAATCGATCCCTAAGGTTGTGTTTAAAACATTCTTAGGAATACTACGAAAAAATTAGTGAATACAGAAAAAGTAAAATTTCCCACATTATTTTAAAGAAAAATTTCTAAGTTTTAAAATTGTGAATAATAAATACAAAATTTCATCTGGTAAATATTTTCTTGAATAGAAGCATTATATGAAATACTAAAATATAATTTTAACATAAATAAAAAATATTCAAAGGTGTCATTTCCTTTTAAATTTTAAATATATTATTTTCTTATGAATATATGCATATTAAGAATTCAAGTATAGATGTATTTTATTTTTTATAATAAAATTGAAAATTTTATTGATATTTCTAACTAAGCAGCAAATAATCAGACAAAAAAGAAATCTCAAATTTTACTTCGATTGAGGTAAAACTAAGTATCATATGACAAAAAGAAAAAAAAAAAAAAATATGAATTTTAGATGAGAAATAAAAATCCAGTTAATTTTTATTTCTTTTACAAATTTAGAGAAATACATGATAATTTTTATAAATTTTTCATTATCCATAAAATTTGGTGTGTACTATATTATTCTGATACTTTAATACTTCCTAGTTGTATTATATGGTAGAAATTACGCGCGCGCGACGATATGCTGTAAATCATACCTATGTATGCATATTCCTCTAAAAAATAATAAGTTTACCAATTAATTCATTTTGTTTTAATAATTTTCTTTGACTAATTTTTGTCTTAAGTTCTAAAATCAAGAAAATTCTATTAATCATATTTTTATTTACTATGGTCTATAAACAAATCTAAAATTAATGCTATCATTTTTTTAAAAAATTGGCTATGACCTCTGAAAAACTCTTAAGTCTTGTTGATGTAAAATATTCATTCTTGTTTTGCAAGGGGAAAAGTGCTTTCCTGAATACATTTTAACATTTTCTTATTTTAAAATTTTGCAGTTTTGTTATAATATTCAACCTTTAGTAATAATAAAATATTTTTAAAATCCTTTCCGAGTTTTTTAAGATTTACATGTTTCTAAATAATGTTTATGAACTTTTATTAGAAGGCAATGGATTAACCTTTAGAACTCGGCATTATCTGAGGCAAAATTTCTCTTCCATTCGGCGCTTTCGGGTCTGAGAAGGAAATTTCTTTCCCCACTGGAAGTCCTGTTTGACCATTTCGCCACATGTGGGTATTGTTAAAAGTTTCACACTTTACAAAGGAAAGAGGGAAGGGTTGCCGAAGTTTAGTCAGGGATCTTTCAGGAGTAAGGAAAATTGCAATTTGGCGCATTTTTATATCAAAATAGTTTTTTCCCTTCTAAATTCACATTTTACCCATTTTGAATTGGAAAGGTTTGCAAACTTTCAAATGCATATCTTTTGTTGTTTTTCCCTGTCTTTTTTAAGTAAATTCTGAAATTAAAATAGATATATTTCCTAGTTTGAGGTATAGAACTCTTTGTGAAGTACTCTTGAGAGAATTTATATGAACTGTTGAACAGTAATGTCACTATTACATAAATAAAATGATTATATTTATTACTTTTATTTTCAATGGCAATGTTTTCAGGATTTTCTTGATTGCTTAAAATGATTCAATATGAAACAAGGTTTTTAGTGTATTCATTGTTTTAGTATGAGAAAACTATTATAGAAAGTTTAAAAAAAGGTCTTTTATATAATAATCATTACTTGAAATAAAAATGATTTAAAATTTTTGTTCTCAATTTTGTAAAATATTTCACGTTCTAAAAAGTTAAATAACTATTTAGCGCTAAATACTAAGATACTACATAGAGTTGTGTATTACGTAAATTTCTTTTTTAAAAAAGTTGACAAATCATATCATATTACTAAAATATATGCTCCAAAAAACGCTAAAAATACTCATTTAAACACCCCAAATATTTAATTCACAGCTTCTATAGTTAAAGCTACATGACAACACCCTCTGAGAGTTCAATTATAAACTCGCAATAATATCGATGTTTGCAATTATATATATATATATATATATATATATATATATATATATATATATATATATATATATATATATATATATATATATATATATATATATATATATATATATATACCGTAAAATCCGGTGTATAACGCGCACTTTGAACACAAAAAATAAGATCGAAAATTAAGGGTGCGCATTATACGCCGGGTATAAAAACGATAGCTTTAAAAATAAAAAAAAAGGATGGGCAAAAAAATTTCTTCTAGATGTATCGAAACACTGTTTATTTAAAAAGAAACGACTTCCCTTTTGAACAAGAACAGTTGTTTTTAAAAGATACTTTTTTTACAAAAGTCGGGGATAATCCCTCGAATAAAATATTCAAAACATAAAACAATGTATATTTAAATTTTTAGATTTCTTCTTTAAAAAAGGGGGTGCGCTTTAAACGGGAATATATCAAAAAAATTGAAAAATTTACTTGAAAGTTAGGTCGCGTTATATCGGATTTTACGCTATATATTTTGTAAAATAAGTAGGTAGTCATGAGAGGGGGACGTCTCTGGGTCTTTCTGTTAACATAACTTCTATGTTTTGACGGCCACGATTAATGGCAAAATTTTTCCCAAACCCCAAAACCCAAGAAGATAAAAAAAGATATTATAAAAATGAATTTACTATAAAAAGGATAGAAGCTTTGATGATAGGATATAGGTGGCAAACCTAGATATATCGTGGGTTAGATTTAGGGGGCAGGCTCAGAGATAGTAGTGTAATCATTCTGATCAAAGCGTGACATAGCTTAGTGTGAAATTTTACAGAGAAAGAGTTGGGGTTAAAAGTTTTAGAAGGAATAGAAATCCTAAAAAAGAAGTTGGAATCTTCATATATAAAGGAAAGATATATACTCTTTAGGTAAAGGAACCGAACTGAAAAAAAGGGAATATTGGGAAAAATAATTAGATGAATAAGATTATTAAAAGATTTGAGATAAAGAATCTTTGCGTGATCGACGAATACGTGATTTAATTTTTGACTCTCCTTTAATTAAAAATTTAAATTAAATTTAATAATATAAGATTCTTAATAAAAGTTGTATTAAAATTTTATTCTCATCATTTTGATAATCCCCCCCTCTAGCTTACCGGAACCGGCACGACATGGTCATCACAGGATGGCTATGTCGCAATCCCCGAACATCTATAATTCTGGGTTAGGTAATGGGGTGGAAATACGGTTCTACCTGAAATGTATTTTTCGGGTCGGAGAACGTTGCAGGTTTATCGAGTGTATCGATAATAACATACAGTTACTTGAAACCCCGAATCTGTCAGGGTTTTTACAAAAGTCATCTCGGGGGAAGGGCTCAAGATTGGTATTGATATTTGCGTTGTTGGTGCAAAATACACCCAGGATTTTGCGCAGCCCTGAATTGGAAGGCTTTTCCCGCGGTCAAAAAAAAGAAAGAACTACAGTCGGAGTTTTACATCCCAGCAGGAAGAAATCGGGGAGGCTACTGTTTTTGTGTATAGATTACTAAAAATAGAGAGAAGTTTAGAATTAGAATGCCCCAAGCAGACTTAGTGGATCATATTTTAGTTCGACCCCGCCCAAGATCCAGGACTATGGGAGGGGAAACCACAAAATACGATACAATTTTTTAGAAGTTTTCAAATTCGAAGAGAATTTTTCTTAAAAAAGATTTGAACGATAATATAGAACGCAGGTAAAAATGCGCATAGGATGCCAAATTTTTAAGCAAGGGAGAAACTCGAGGAATTCGGAAGTAAAAATAGCCCAAATCAGTGAAATGAGTTCTACAGAAAGCCTAAAGTAATAGAGGGTTCGAGAGGAATAGGTTTCATAATAATGATCAGAGATTCAAAATGGGGTCCCTATTTCGAAATAGCGAAATGATAATTTTAAAGGGGGGCCCGTAGAAATAAGGTTCAGTGTAATTTCAATCGAGGCGATAGGACGAAAAAGGGGACGATTAAATATTGAGGTTAATGATCAACCTCAAGAGGTGTCGACAAGAGACAATTAGATTTCTCCAATATGTATAGCCCCCTAGAACTTCCCACGTGCCTATTTTATTAAATAACACATTTTTTAAAGCGCTATGGGGCACCGGGGCAGATAAATCTTTTTTATGGAAGAAGTTTTAGAAAATATTTTTTTCATAAGCAAAAAAAAATCCGAGCCCAGGTAATAACAGCACGGGTGCGAAACAAAAACGGGGGGTTTTAAATTGAAAATTGGGATCAGACAATTCGAAAAGAAATTGGTCATTTCATGTGTTAAAAATTTAAAAACCCCTTTTTCAGGTATAGATTTCATAAGTGTCAAGAATAGTTTTAGATTTTAATAAAAAATCGTTAAAAATTTCCCAGATTCCTAAAAATAAGGTGGTTAAACCCAAATTAAAGGGGAAAAAGTTGAGATAGATTTATCTAAAACAAAATTGAAGGAAAAACAAAAAACTACAAAAATTGTTTAGTATTTTTAAAGGGTTATTTTCAGACAAACCAGGTCTTCCCTATGTTTTATACCATGAAATTGACACGGGAAAAACCCCACCAGTAGCTAAGGCCTTAAAAGTATGACCCATTTAACAAGAATAATAGATTTTCAATAAAAAAATGTTACAAGAGGAAACAATTGTTCCAATTCAGTCCCCATACGCCCTGTTGTTTATGCAAAAAAAAATAATGGGTTACCACCGGATAACCCGGAAGCATATAGATTTGCAGTAGACAAAGAAAATTAAATTCGATCAAAAAGATCCGGATACCCCACCGTTAATAGATGATTTATTAACAACATCCCCATATCAACAATAATGTCATCTCTTGATCAAAGAAGTGGGTATTTCAAATGGCAAACCCCGGATATAGTTAAGACTGTTTGAGAAAAAAGGGGACTTATCCCAAGCGGATCCCATTCGGTTTATCGGGAGCAGCCCCCAAATTTTTCAAAAAGCAATTGACATAATCCTAAAACCGGTGAAGGGAAGTTTGTGAGTGTTTACATGGACGACGTTTTTTTGGGTCTCCATCATTCACTCACCGTTGAAATTTAAGGGAAGTTTTTTCGTTTTTAAAGGGATGGGATTGACATTAAAAAAGGAAAATGTAAATTCGGGTGCGATGAATTGAAATATTTGGGATTAATTATTAGTAAAAAAGGAATTAAAACGGATGAGACAAAGGTTAGAGCTATACAAGAGATGAAACCGCCCCCGTAACTAAAAAAGGGTTTAAGTTTTAGGTATGCCCCAGTGGTACGCGAAATTTATTAAAAATTTGCGGATTTTTGGGAGCCACTTTAACAAACGAAATTTAAAAATTTGTCTGGCCCAATGAAGCACAAAAAGGTTTCAAAATAAGGAGGCGGTAAAAAAGCCCCAGTTTTAAAAACCAAACTTTCAGGAACCTTTCGAGTTTTTTTCAGACCAGTTCATTGGTTTGGGAGCAGTACTTAACCAACAAAACAACCCAGTGGTATTTGGTCACGTACACTGAACAACGAGAGGAATTACACAGTAACCGAAAGGAATGTCAGTAGTATGGGCGTTAAAAAATTTAGAAATATTTAGGAATTTTAAACCAAGGTAATAACAGATCACGCCGCTTTAAACACGCCTAAACATGGCAAAAATTTGTCAGTAGGATGATTAGATGGGCTAAAGTTAAGAATTCAATATAGAATGGGAACATAGACGGAACTCAAAATGCAGTGGCTGACATTTTTTTCAAGGAATCCAATTAATAGTTAATTTGACAAAATTAATTGTGCCATAATCAAAGTTTTGGGTATTACCGGGGAACAATTAATAAATGAACAGAAAATAAGAATTAGGTCAATATATAAAATATTTAAAAAACCCGGAAGATAACTCGGTTAATGCAACGATATGGGTTGGCCCCCGATTTCCTTTTAAATTTTGAAGGATTGTTATTTTATGCAAAAAACGCAACGTCATTGGGGTAAAATGCGTGTATACATTCCAAAATTTTTAAAGAATAAAATAATGAGGAATTTCATGACAAGCCAAAAATGGACACTTAGGGATTTAAAACGTATAAAAAAAAATTGGGGACGTTTGTTATTTCCCGTACATGAGAAAATATTTGATCAATATGTCTCTACATATTTTTAAGTTAATAACTATAAAAACGCTTACCACTGGTCGGTTAAATAAAATTATATCAAATTATCCGGAATGAGATAGTGACGTTAGATTTGTTGCCCGTATCCTATATCGAGAAAAGACTAACCGCTATATTTTAGTAAAAACCCGATCATTTCAGCAAATGGGCTGAAATTAAAATTTTTAAAAAAGGGCCTCATCTCGTATAATAGCGGATTTTTTTTTTGATAATTTTATATCGCGTTATGGAGCCCCAATAAAATTAATAAGTGATAATGGTCCCCAATTTATATCCAAATTTTTGAGCACAAAATGAAAGATTAGGCATAAGGCAGGGAAGACGTGCATATACCCAAGCAAATGGGACTGAAAGAGTTAATCGAGATATAGTGAAAAGATTGCAAATTATGAAATGATCAACACGATCGGGATCAATTTCTGAGTTTTTACGCTATTCAAAAAAAGGGGTGAATGAAACAACGGAAAACACCGGCTGAATTATTTTAGGTCAAAAAATTGATTACACCATTTCAAAACTAGTTACGATATGGGAAAAGTTCAAAATTCAAAACCCAAAATATAGAAAGTTATTCAGGGAAGCTAGACTAAGTACGAAAATTAAACAGAAAAGGTGGAAAAAAATATTATAATAGACGTGAAAGGACAAAAAAAAAAGGTAAATGATTGGGTCTTTTTGGGAAACACACCCTGTAAGTTCAGCAGCTAACAAAGTATGGTAAATTTAAACAAAAATTTGAGGGACCTTATAGAGTCTTTTTGAAGTTAAAATTTTAATAATATTGTAATATGGAAATCAGGAAAAAAATTAACAGTTAACAGATCAAATAAAAATATATCGTCATAGGGAAAAGTGACGAGGTCGAATTAGGAACAGGTATCCCAAATAGTATAAATCAAGTCAGGAAACTGTCTTCGGGAAAAAAAACACCAAGGATTAAATAGTCACAATATGGGAAAAAAAAATCTGCGGTGAAAGTAGGTTAGAGGCAAAAGGATTGGTAACCCAAAAAAATCAATATAAAAAAAACAGAGAGGACCCAAAAACAAATACTGGTAATCACTACCCACATTAGGGGAAAGAAAAAAAAAAAAAGGTTTTAAAAATAACCAGGGTATTAAAAAATGGGGGGTCGGGGACAATGGGCCACAAAGAAAGGGCAAAAAAAAGGGTAATAATAATAATAAAAGAAAATGTCATCCAGTACTATTTCTAGAGATAAAAAAGCAGAAGAGAATCAACTGAAGTTCCATATGAAAAGAACACAACTTAAGGCCGACGGGAAAAAAGAAGAACCCCACCCGCCAAGAAAACAGTTGGGGAAAGGGAAAAAAGGACGACAAGGAGAACAACCTTACAAAAGAAATTCCAGTACAACCAAGGAATGAAAAATGATGCCCCCCATCGTTGAATGAATTTGGGGGAAAACTATAAAAATCAGGTTGTATTTTTCATTTTTTTGATCTTCCAACAAGTGGTCGGAAAATTATTCAAAAGGGGGAAGTCTGGCGGTGCTTAAAAATTATAAAAGTCAAACCTCAAAGAGTGTTCATTTAATTTTTGGGAAATTTATGACTTGTTAAAAAATTTTTTTTTGAAGCATTTTTAATCACACATTTGTTTGTTTTGATGGACTTCTGAGATGCGCCCTTTTGGGTTTTTTGTTATAATAGTTTATTGAAAAAAGTTTGTAATTGTATAATATGTGTATATATAATATTTGTTGTATTTTACTATTATAGGCATCTGGTTTAGGGGAAAAACCGGCGTAGTGGGGCTAACAAAAAAAACGGTGGGGGCTCATTGGGAGTTTTTGTTTAAACCAGATTTGGGGGTGGAGATGAAAAAATTTTTGGATATATAAATAAAATAAATTTGGGTTGATTAATATTTTGGAAATAGAGACTAAAAGTTTTCATTTAGGGGGACTGACCCCAAAAATTGAAAAGTATAAAATTGAGTCAAAAGAAGGGGGGCGACAGTGCCAGCTCCATAAGTGTTAGATTGGGTCTGGGGACCCAGAATAATTTTTTTTAAGTTATAAAAAAATTTTTAATAATTTAAAGTGGGGGTAGGCATAAATTAAACAGTAAATTAATGTTTGGGCCCAGATTATAAAAATTTTTTGTCAGGTTTAAAATTAAATTGAATATTAAAATTTTAAATTTTAAAGAGTAATGAAAATTAAAATCAAGATAAATTTTGGAAATTATAAAAGTTAAAAATTTAAGATTAAAATTGCAATGAAAATTAAAGTCAAAATTGGAAATTATAAAAGTTTAAAAAGAGGATTTAAGATTAAAATTTAAATAAAACTCAAAAACGAAGAAATTTAGAAAAAGAGATTTAGACACGTAATTTATTAAGGGGTTGAGAATTAAGTAAAAACAGTTTTTCTTCAGGGGTTGTGAGTCTCTCGCGTCTTTCTGTTTAAAATAACTTTTATGTTTTTGACGGCCACGAAAGGCAAAACTTTTCCAACCCAATACCAAGAAGATAAACAAAAATTTTGCAAAAAGAGATTTACTATAAAAGGATAGAAGCGTGTAGGAATTGTGGAAACCTAGATATATGTGGCAAGCTTTGATTTAGGGGGCAGGCTCAGAGATAGTAGTGGAATCATTCTGATCGATAGGTGACATAGTTAGTGTGAAATCTTTACAAGCAAGAGTTGCGGTCTGATAGCTTTAGAAGGAATAGAAATTTTATAAAGAAGTTAATCTTCAATATAAAAAACGAAAAAATATATTCCAGGTAAAGGAACCAGAACTGAAAAAAAGGGAATATTGGATATAAGTAATTAGATGAATAAGATTATTAATGATAATTGAGATAAAGAATCTAGTTGGGGATCTGATTGAATACGTATTTAATTTGGGCTTGACTCTCACTTTAATTAAAATTGTCAAATTAGAATTTTTAAAAAATTTTAAATTATTTTAATAAAAGTTGTATTAAAATTATTATGTCTCATCATTTTTTAATCCCACACCTCTAGCCCATTGGGAACCGGACAATGGTCATCCAAAAGGGTGGCTATGTCGCAGTACAAAGTTAGAACCCCAAATAAAGATTAGTTAAGATTATGTGTAAAAAAACTAATTCCCGTATAATTATTCGCTTTTTATATTCCACAATAATAAAAATCATGTTTTAAAAAAAAATCCACCCCCGTTTTTAAAATCATTCGACAAAATTTCCAACAGAAGGAAAAATTTTTTAAAAAAATGATTTGAACATTATTTTCAAAACTTTTTTTTCCTCTAAAATAAAACAGCTTACATATTTAAGTACAATAATTAAACCTGTAATAAAAAAAATTATCAAATTTTTAAAATTGTTCGACGAAATATGTAAAACTTTAAGAACAATATGTAGGGCCCTTTTCAAACATTCTACTTTTCTAATTAACGCCCCTTTTTAAAAAAAAA
>BMAV01008102.1:221966-231997 GCA_019973955.1 Trichonephila inaurata madagascariensis | reverse complement strand
GACATTCTGATTTCAGTGTGGATCACTGCAAAATTATGAAATACGTCTCATGTAGGTTCGACGAGTACTGATAAAAACATACGTGCAATCAATTTGGCGGAAACTGGAGAACTGTTTATTTAGATAACTAATTTTTTTTTTCACTTTGGGCTCTAGTGTCTGGGACTCTGCATGTAAGACCTTATTTACAATCCAATAATGATTCTTAAATTTTTGGGGGTGTCCAATATCTAGCAAACTTTTTTCATTTCTTCTGATTTTAGGAGACTTACAGCAACAAACTCCATGAGATTAAGAAAGCTGTAAAAATCCTTTTCAAGGAGCACTTTCAACATTCTACAACAGTGATCACCAATCTTCCCAACTTCATGGATCCATAAATGTATAATTTTATACATAGCGGACAACTAATATGAATTTAAATAAAAAGGGGCAAATACTAAAAAACAGTAAACTTTTACTTTATTAATGTAAAATGAATCCCCCCCATTAAAGGTTAAATGTATTATAGTAATTCTTTCAAAAAAAAATAATGAAAAATTTAAATTTATGTATTACAAGTTTTCATGTGATATTGGTTCCTGTTTGCTTGAAATTAGATTGTGGATTTTTGATTCCTAAGAAATCATTGCAAGGCAGAGAAACGGGCACTGGTAGAATTTTAATTGCTGTGACTTATGAAAACGTCTTTTCACACAAATATTTTGTTGAAAATTCAATTAAAATTTGTATTGCTTTTTCATTCAGTGATAGGTGTTCATTTTTCACAGCGATTCAAACATAAGGTTTGATAAAGATGACTGGAATTTAGTTTTTAAACTGTCGTTGTGAGACAGATCAATGAGGCTTTTTTTTATTTATGCTTAATATGCTGTCTTCACACAATGTTTTCTCAAAATGGATTTACTCCACATTTTTCCATGCCAAAGATCTTTTTTTTTTTTGGGGGGGGGGGTTTTAAAAAAAACCCGTTCAGTGCTGTAAGTGCTGTTGAATAATGGATACCATTTGCTGGTTGAAATCCTTCTCTTCCAAATATTCATTAAAATTTATAAACATCTCTAGATCTCCTTCTGACAACAGTGTGTACTACACGGATATTTTATTGAAAAGCATCTGTTTTACCTCGTATTGTAAACGCTTCTTTAAGTTGTCCTTGTTAGAATATATTCAGTTCGTTTAACAAAGAAAAGAAACGAAAAAAGAAACAAAAACTGTACTGTATGAAAGCGTGGCTATCTTCTCGTTGTTTGTGTGAATAGTTCTTGAAATTCCGGATTATTTTGTAGCTGATAAAATAATTTGATTTATTCACACTGGACAAATTCTCGGGTCAGTATTTTTTCCCTCGAAAGCAATGTGACCTCAGTGTAAGGAGGGCCAGTATACAGGAAACTTGTGGCTGTGGACGCCTAGTGGTCAAGGTCATGGTTTCTCGGCTGGAGTGTCAGGAACCGCTGAAGACCAGCCGTGCAGAAAAGGCTTTTGCACGTGAAATATATCAAGGCCCAAATGTCCTACCGTAGGTGTAGAAGTTAGGAGAGGGGATGCCAGCTCAAAAGTCGTTCTCGTCAATTGATCATGGTTCAAACTTACATGGTTCATCGCTAAAAGCCGTCGTGGAGCTGAATAGTGTGATGTTAATATTTGTACTGGAATTTATTTTTTTATTTGTAATGAGGCTGCCAATTAGTGTTTTATCATTACAGATCTAGTACACTCCCCGGTTGATTGATTGATTATTAACGTCGCACTGTTTAGCTACACGAAGGCTTTTGGCGACGGACCACGTAAATTTGAACCATGGTCAAGTGACGTGGATGACACCTGAGCTGGTACCCCCTCTCCTAACTACCACACCACACCAATGGGAGGACGTTTCAGCTCTCGACAGATTTAAAGTGCATCGCTGCCCTACACGGCGGGTCTTTAGTGGTACTGGGCTCGAACTCGTGACAAGGCAAGCAAGGGTCTGATACTTATACCACTCGGCTACCACGGCCACAGTACACTCCCCGGGAGCTGGTACCACTTTTTAGTGCGGCACCATATAGTCGGATGTTTTGACGACCCGTTTCCTCCCTAGATGGAGGCACCTGAACTCTAGCAATGCGAAAACATATTTAGGATTTTTTTAATTTTGTCGAGAGTACCCAAGCCAAACAGGCACTCAAGAGATATTTTACATATCGCATGGCCGCTGTTGATTTTCTGCATCATTAAAATCCACTGACTCGGGTCGGGATCGAACCCGCAACCTTAGGCGTACAAGGCCAGCGTAAACCAACTACGCCACCCAGCCGGCTACTGGGAGCTTACTTCTTAACAATGTATTTCAAATATTCCAGAAGTAAGCGTTAAGTGTCTATTTTCATTTATTATTTTGTTGACATATGATTATATTAGTTGTAGTTTTCTGGGGGCATTTTTTTACCACAAGATACTCTCGATGTATAAGGCAGTGTGTAGACAGAATGTCTGAGTGACTAGCATTTCTCAACTTTGAAAAATCATAGCTGAACTTTCATAAAGTATAAATGATGTTCTAATTTTCCTACGGAACCATCACATATGTTTCACGGATCATTATTGGTCATGGACTAATGGTTGGCGACCGCTGTTCCACAATACATAAATCAATAAGTAACAAAAATTAAATATATAAATTAAGGTATCCGACTACGTTCGGAACCGTGATTTTAAAAAAGCTCATAAATGGATAATTTTCATAATATTTAGTGTCACAGAGAATAGAATACATATATAAAATTGTTTTAAGGACCTTTTGACAAAAAAAAATATTTAAATACAATATTTCGGCAAAAAAGTAACTTAGAATAAATTTTTTTCAAAATGTTCTCCTTTTGTGAAATATGCTTCTATTATAATAATATTTTGCCTGTGTATAGCGCAGACCTCTGTACAGAGACTCAAATATGATTTTTGAAAAATTCACATTATTTTCAGAGTTACAACCCATTGAAATAATTGTCGGCGTTTTTTTCTTAAAACTGCTTCCCTTTGTTGTATAAAACATAGATAAACCCACTTCTAAGATATAATTCAAAAATTCTAGTTAAGCCTCTGTACAGAGGTCTGAGCTATAGACAGGCGAAATATTACTATAATAGAAGCATTTTTCACAAAAGGAGAACATTTTGAAAATGGGTCATTCTAGGTACATTTTTTGTCAAAATATTGTACTTAAATAATTTTTTATTGTAATAATGTACTTAAATAATTTTTTATTGTAATAATGTACTTAAAACAATTTTACATACATTTTTTTATCTAAGTGACACTAAATATTATGAAAATTGTCCATTTATGCGCTTTTTTAAAATCACGGTTCCGAACGTAGTCGGATACCTTAAGTTATCGAAGTTAGTTTAACATCCAATGCTTGGATCTAAGATATTAAAAAAGAAATATTTTTTCAAAATTGTTAATTTTTACTTGTTTTATTTGTAATATAAGTTATTAAATTATATAATTTTGAATGATATTTCTAGTATTACAGTTGCATGTTTATAATTTGTATTTTAGAAATATTAAACGGTGAATTAAATTAGATTTTTTTTATACAATACCCTCTATACACATTGAAATATAAAAAAAAAATCTAACCAACAATTAAAATACTTTTAACAACATGAATCAAAGCATAAATAAATGATAACGGTTTCCTTTGACTTTTATATAATTCGTTAACCAGACTTTTTAATTGCGCGTTTTTTGAAACTTCATATAAAGCACACACATTATTACATTAAAAGACCCATCCAACGTGTGATACCCCACGGCCCGCGGATATCATCTCCTCATCCACGCGACCTAGATTTGTAGGAATGAATGATTGATCACACAAATTCTTTGTAATAAATCTAATTTATTGTTGTCTAAATATATATTGAGCAAAGCAACACAGGTCTTACTTAGAGGAATATGATCAGGAGTGATACTACGTAATTATCAATTCTAACTAAAATAGCGCCTGAAATCCAACTCACTATCTTTATGAGAAATTAACCTCAGAATCTTTATCTACTGTAGATTCCTTAATAAGCTAGAGTTTTTTCTGTAATTAATCTCTTACCAATATCTCACGGCGAGCAGCCCTCGGCTTTCTGTCTCTTCTTGTATTCTATTCTTCCACTATTATTCTATTACTATCCGACTTCTATTCTACTATCCGGCCTCTATTCGTCTTTCCCGGCTTCTATTCCCCTCTCCGGTTTCTATCTTACTAACACGCGAATGCCAAATCTCCAACATATATCAATTAATTAACCCTCCAAGCGGTCTGCACCTAAAATTCCGCCATTCCAGATATGCTTTTTCTGCCTTCAAGCAAGATTCCCAAAAGCGGCCGAGTCGCATTCTTAAAAATACGGTTCAATCGATTTTGAGTACCCCACCTGAAAGCAAAAAAAATATGTGCGGTGCATTTTTGAAGCATCTCCAGAAAGGCAAGACTTTAAGTGCAGGCCGCTTAGAGGGCTAATCTACATATCGCGGTTTCTTCTTGAGAGAGTTGGATTGAAATAAATCCATTCTGGCCCCAAAGATTCCCCAAGAGGATTAGTGAGAAGGTGCGATAAAGCCCCGTCACAAACTGATTTTTATATTGAAATGCAATTAAATATTTTAAAAGATATCTTTCATATTGTAAAATTGGCTCATTATCCAAATAGTCCTGATCGTGAACTTACAATTTGCACTTTTGTTCATTCATTGGTCCAAATTCTGGTGCAACTGAGGACATGTTGTTAAGAATCTGATGCGTGCTAAATCAGTCCAGGAACAAAGTTCTCCTGTTAACATGGTGTGGAAGTTTAGGAAGGTTTGAAATTACGAAGTCCAAGCGCGAATGTCTCGTATAACCTCAACGGTAAATAAACAAGCTATCAACCAATACTTTAAAGTTAGATTAATATAATAACTCATTATTCAAATCCGAATAGCATTTTGAATCCGATAATATACAACAAAAAAATGTATAAATGCACTTTTAGTTTCTCAACAAATTCCATCGAACTTACTTTACAAAACATTTGAGAAAAGTGCCCCCTAAAATGGCAAATAAGTATTTGTTTTTAATAATTGAGTTTCAAGCCGTCAAAACAAAAGTACTTTTTCGACGGTTGGAAAAATATTCTTTTGAAGAAAGTTTAGGGAAAGAACATTTTTAGCTAAATGTTGTTGGTAAAAAACTTTCTATAACATAAAAAAAAATACTATGTTTTCTTTTGTAATGGGAAAAAAAGCTGCTCTCTGAAGTGCGAATAAGTTCACTTTTTTAAAGTCGGTTGCTGTTTTCCTAAACTTGCCGGAGGCTGACTTTTTTACGAGTCTGCACAAATATGAGAGGTTGATCTTTTTTAGAAGCAATTCTATTTATTTGTGTGACGCATAATCCTTACATATTTTGAGTCAATTTAAATTAATTAAAAAAGGATATTTATAAACTGATCAACCAATATATTTTGTAAAGGAAAATAATAATTAGAATTCGAAAGCAGGACATAAAATAAAAGGTATTCATATTTTAAGGCATGTTCAGAGTACTTTTTTTAAAAAATAGCTTAACAAATATTTATAAATCTTATTGCTAAAATAGTTTAAAATAATTTAATTAACTTTTGCAAAAAACACAAATCTAAGATTTTAGCAATTTTTTTAGAAATATTTTAAATTAGAGAAAAAAAAATAATAAACTTATGCCGATAAAATTATTAATAAAATAAACTAAAAAAAACTTAGTGAAAATGTATTAAAATGTTGGCGTTTCTATCCAGATATAAAAATAGTAGATCTGATCGAATAAGTATTATAAGAAATGTGACATATTTATAAGCCTATTACTGAAACAACAAGCCGTAGATCAAAACATATTCTTACAGTAAGAATTATTTTTGAACATTCCTTAGAAAATAATGTAAATATCAGGTTAAAAATGTTTCATAGAAATACGTTCTTAATATTTTGAATGATAAGACTCGTCACATGAAAAATTTTGAACGATTCTGGCAGATTAAATACCCACTTCCGAGTTTTCTAATTTTACGTAATTTATTGTAACTCGGTTTTTATGAAATGTAGAAACAAAATAATAAATGTTTTGTAAAGCCAAAAGATAGCTTTTCCTGGCATAAAAAAGCCCGAAATGTGTTTTTATCGAAATTGGTCCTTTTGACATGTTCGAATACCAAAAAGTAGAATATTATTTGATCATCTAATCACTAAAGAGTTCTATAAATGGTGACAAAAAAATGTGTACCAAATAACACCCCTTTTTTTTTCTAATAAAAATTGTCTATCATTATACAATATTGTGGCGTTTTCGCGTCACATAGCTGAAAATTCGGCTTCTATTTTAGAATAGTATAGCAAAGTTCTTATGCACCCCTAAATAAGGCGGGATCCTGTGATCTGACATAAACACCGGCAACCTATGACCGTAAGAAAAAAGCCCAGGAATGTAATCCGAGGAAAAAGGACAACCACCCCACCTCGAACAGTGGAGTCCTTTGTAAACCCCAAAGAGAACGGCTGTGTTGCCCCTTCTCTCACAAATAACATATTCTGAACTAATGAAATAAATATTGTAAATCACTTCAATGTGAATGTATATACAGTGGGTGATCGGTTAACGAACATAATGCGTTCCAAGACTATGTTCGCTATCCGAATTGTTCGTTAACCGATCATCGATTCACCATAGACTTCTATGTGGAATCGATTAATTCGTTCTGGAGACCCTAAAAAAATGAAATCGAAACCGAAACTGATGGTCTAATGTGTATGAATATTCTATTGGAATTTTTTTCAATATAACTTTGAAGTTTAATAGGTAAGCAACATAATTTAGGAGAGATGAAAAATGATTTTTAGTCCGTTTCTCACATTTCACGTATTTTTATGGCGGTAGTGCGTCATCGCGACCTTTATATTTTATAGTCTGCACTGCTTGAAAAAATTAAGAATTCGCTTAATTTATTTGCCATGTCTGCAAATCCACTCGCGCATAACTTATCAGCTGTCAGAAAATATTGATATTCATATTGAAATTCAAGTATTCAAGTGTATATTGATTTTAGTCATAATAATAATTATTGAATGACCTTTAAATTCATTGCTAATTCAAGTTTCATTTAGTAATTATCAGTAGTAAGTATGCTTTAAACATTTCTCCTTTCAGTGATCTTATTTTGTACGCAAAATGATAACAAATGTTTAATATTATTTTTTTTCAGAGCCGAGAAGTATTCGTTAGAATTCGTTTTGTTCATTATCCGAATATGTGTTCATTGTCCTAACACAAAAATTCTTTCTTGAAAGTGTTCGTTATCCGATCACAAAAATCTTTCTTGAAAGTGTTCGTTAACCGATCTGTTCGTTAACCGATCACCCACTGTACTATAATTAATAACTGTGCATAACTCAATAAATAAATTATATTTAACTTCCTAACTCTCAAACTACCATTAGATTTCTCAAATGTCTCACAATACGAATTATATCACATTAATAAATTCACACAAGATTAAAAATTTGTGTGATTTTAACTAACTTAATTTAATATAATTTAAAGAACACAAACATTTTTTCCACTTATATCGCTTTAATTTTTCAGCTTTCTTCAATAGCTCTATGTCATATATTTAAATTTCTATTCCATTCGTGAAAAATTACTTTGAATACCACTCATATACACACTCTAATAAGGAAAACGTGCTTTTAAGAATGATAAATATTGTTTTTATGCTGTCATAAAAATATGCTTTGCGACATTTAGACCATTACGCTTCTGTGTACTCATAAAAAATGGATGTGAATGTACGTTTTTCGCCATTTATTACAAACACAAATTTAAAATTACTGTCTGTTGTACAAGAGATACCTTACAAATTTTGACTGAAATATTGATGATTTAATGATTATACTCTTACAAGATAATATGTTTCAGTTATTCACGCGTGTGTTTATGGTAATGAATACCATAAAAAGCAAAAGCACGTGTGCTGCTTGAGATGAAATATGGAAAAATAATGTGTGCTTACATCCTTCTAAATTTACAGCCAATAAATAATTTATAACTTTGATCACGAAAGTACTGGTGAATTATTCATTTTTAAATAGAAAGTATAATATTGATGGGCAAAGCCTTTAAATGAATATTGGAAAATAAAAGTTCCATTGAATATTCGACTTATTTTATGAATAATTATCATAGCGTGATAGGCATTCTGATGATATATATTTGTTCTGTTTTAATCATTTTATCAGCATAACTATATATACATTTATAATTAGGTTGTCTTTTTTCTTGTGTGGTAAAGTATAAATTAAAAAATTTCTTAGAAAATACGCTCACTTATATCTACTTATTGATTTTTTCAGTATTTGAATTCATGTCTAGAAACTAATGGACTTCTAAATAAAATTAGCAGATGAATAATGGTTAAGGCCACATTAGAATATTATTGGTGTTGAAACTCGTAATTGTGTGGGAAGATCAATGCGCAAGAACTATTCCTAAGCTGGCAAACTATTCTTAAAATCCTGTTCTTATCTCCAATCGTTCCACCTTGCTGATTTGATGTCCCCTTAAAATATTTAACGTTCTCTTTACGTGATGTTTAGAAATAAGAGACTAACATCTCAGATTTCGTTTTATTTCTTATTAAAGTCCCCCTTTGAAGCTGCATGGGGGCTATTAGCGACGTATCTTGTGAAAATGCCCCCCTGGGGTGACCTCTTTGAATATCTGCGTGAGCTAGAGGTGTAGGTTCACTTAAGGAACTAGAAGTTTGCATGTTCTTAAAATATCTTTATTAAGAACCTGAACCTAAGCGTTTAATAGATAATCATATATATGAGAGAATCTACGATGAACAAACACTCAATACAAGTAATACCGAAATAACTTAACTCAGACCACTATCAATATCTAACCCGCCTAATCTCAATTCTAATAATTTCGCAAGTCCTAATATTAAATAGTCAATCCTACATTAATCCATTCGTTGATCCGATGCTAAGGAAGTTGTGTTTTTACTCGAGTGCAATGGTATGCCTATTGACCTAATGGCTTTATCTTCGGGATAACCTCAGTTGGCTGTCACTTCACGCGATTGTTTCAATCTCTAACATAACATTTCCAAAATTGAAACCCTACTTACTGAAATTGCTGATATTTAAAAGCTATCTAATTTGCAACTTCTCTTCACGCTTCACTTCTTGGATTTTGGTTGGAAAAGAGTTGCCATTAATTCTGGCCCCAAAAGAACCGAAAGGATATGTTAATAAAAAGACGCGTGAGCCCGTCACAATCTGATTATTTGAACCTCGGTCATTTGACGAGTGATGCAAATTTGAATTTCCAAAGGGTGTCTAATACATGAATTTTTAAAAAATTATAGAGTTTCACTTTTTTATATTTTCTAAGGGTTTAAACATTTCTGTTTAATGTGATATATGATAGGAGGAAATACAATAATTAGAAGTATTTTTATGTATATTTATAAATGATGCTACTTCTGGACGCGCATCAAATGAGCTCTGCTAGGAAAGCAGCTGTGTTTTCCCTTGCATAAGTTTCTGAAGAGAGCGAATCCATATGATGTTCAAGTGGAAAAGTTAGAGTGTATTGGGCTTCTTCAAAAGTGTATGGGTACACGTCTTTTGGTCTTAAGGTGACTGCCTACCTTCGGACCCAATTTTTTTTATAAAAACAAATTTTTGAAATAAATTGAGTGTTTTTAGAAAGAAAATAAAAAAAAAAAATATGTAAATACATATAAAATTTTAAATAAATATTGTACTTTCAGAAAAATTGGTTGTTTTCAAGGGAATTTTACCAAATTTTTACTAATACGGGTAACACTGTATAAAAATTTCAAATACAATTATCATAATCTTCTTTATACGCAACATACATATTATGGTGCTCTTCAAAATGAACCAAAATCTAAAAAAAATATTAAAACACAAAAAAAAAAAAAAAAAAAAAAAAAAAAAAAAAAAAA
>BMAV01008102.1:155215-207273 GCA_019973955.1 Trichonephila inaurata madagascariensis | reverse complement strand
ATACGATATTTAATAGTGAAACCTGTTAGTGGTAGGGGAAATTAATCGAACATAAAGTAGTGTAACATAAGGATGCGTCAAGATTGGAATAACGTGTGGTAGTATGCTTTTGATTGCAAGAGTTCATATTAATGAAGACATCTATTGACGAGAATAGTGACAGCCTATTACTTGTACTTAGGGATTGCACTATTGGACCAAAAGTTCAATACCGGTATTCGGTATTTTTTAGATCTAAATACAGGGATACCGGGTTTAGATATTTTAGAAAAAGCACGAAAACACCGGTGTTTCTTTGTTTTATATTTGCTAGTTTAATTAGAGTGTAAACATCACAAAAAATAACTTGTAACTTATAAATCATAACAGTATATAAAGAACACACACACAAAAGTGAAGGAACATTTTATTTATTTAAATCACAGAAAAGTGTAAATATCGCTATTTAGTCTGTGATACTAGTACAAATTTTTGAAATGTGATCTTAAAAAAACAATGCATCAATTGCACTGTCATTAAGCCTGGAACGTAATTTTGAGTAATAATTTCATCTGAATTATCTTTTCTTCAAAATAATCTGAAATTCCTGATGGCTTGGGCTTACAAATTGTCCTGCTAAAATTTGTATCTTCATCGCAATTGTATCCTTTCCTTTTTAACAATTTTGTATCATGTTTCGTTTTTAAATGTGTATGGAGTCCCCGTTTGTACTCCTTCCATTCATTTTAAAAATATCGGAGCATTTTTTTACATTGTGCCACTATATTCTTTTCATCATATAAATAATGAAACAAAATCGAAGTACTATCAACTGATTTTTTATGTTCTTTAAAGATATTCTCATTCATTATTATGGTTTATTATTTATGAATATGTATATATAATTAATATAAAAAATATTTTGAACCCTAAAACATGATATGCAAATACAGTGTGAATAGCAAATTCACTAATTAAAGAAATATCAAAATATTACGCACTTTCTTCACAATTACGACCTTGTTTTCAGAGATATGAATATCAGTCTACGAATCCTGAGCGTGTGCAGTATCGCTCTGAGCTGTAACAGGATATTTTTGGCACGTTTCTTTGGATGATTTACATGTTTTATCATTTCTCTTGACTGTACTATAAACTTTGTATTCACAGTTAAATTAATTCCACTCGTTAGGGGGACACAAAAATAAATATGTACATTATTTTGCTATGTTGGTGATCCCTGAACATATAGTGGAGACAATTTTAATAAAAAAAATTCTATTAAATATCGAAAAACCGGTATTTAAACTTGTGAATACCGGTATTTCAAAATTGTACAAATCGCTCAAAATACCGGTATTCGGTATCCCGGTATTGCAATCCCTACTTGTACAGTCTAGGTCGTACGTCTTGGAAGAGTTGGAATACAAGTTTTCGAGAAGGGCAGCAAACGATATCGGATCTCTATGACAATGAACGCCCAACCGTTTTCCATGATACCAAGGCAACTTTAATAAAAACAAGTAATATAAAAAAATTTTTTTTTAGTCAATTCTCCTACTTAGATCAACAAAGAAGATTTTTATTTTAGCTATTTTTTATTAAATAGTTACAATTAATATAAATATGTATATACATAGGACAGAATCACAACATTAAGTTGTTATTAATTTTTATTAATTATCATTAAAATACCGTATTGTCATCCAAAACAATCGTGGATATAAACTTAAATTCAACTAAATACTTTAACCTTTTCAAGTTTTGACACAAGTCGCCAAAAGGGTCGCTAAATCGCCAAAAGTGATGCCAACGTGGTTGTGTGAATTAGTAATTCTTTACATAATTAGTTTTAATCAATTAAATTTTATTAATTATTATTATACTATTGTATTGTCAACCAAAATAATCCTATATATAAAATTTCAGCTCAATTGAGCGCTTTAAAATGTATTTTATTAACGATTAAAAATTCCACCAAGATAAATAAATCAATATATAAATAAATAAATATATAGAGATCGTGAGCTACAAGTAGGACAAATAAAAAATACTGCGTTACTGCGTATAAAAAATACTGCGTAACAAAAATGAAGAATTTTCTTTGTTTTTCTTAAATTTTTTCAACTAATAATTAAATAAACCAAATGTTTTTTGTATCATTTTGTACGCAATTTCATGTAGATTTTAGATCAGTTTACGAATATTAAATATGTTTACAAACTCGGAAGTTTAATAAAAAACTGTGACTAAAGAAACACAAGTAGTCTGTAGGATTGCTATGAATTATAATTAACCAATTAAATAAAATCTTGTGTTGGCGAATGAACTTTCCTGGATTTTTCACGGAAATTTAAGGCAATGTTTTGTTTCTCGGTAAATCGTTTGGGTCATTAGCTCCAAATACAGTTTAAATTCTAAATAATATTTAAAAAAAAAAATTAAGTCAATTCCTACTTAGATCAACAAAGAAAAATTTTATTTGAGCTACTTTTTATTTAATAGTTACAATTTATATAAATATGTATATACATAGAACAGAAACATAACATTAAGTGATAATTAATTTTTTTAATTATCATTAAAGTATCGTATTGTCCTTTTAATTTCAGTCCAACTGAATGCTTTAACTGGTGAGAAAAAAACCTTTTCAAGTTTTGACACAAGTCGCCAACGTGGCTGTATTTGTAATTCTTTAAATAATTAGTTTTAATCCATTAATTTTTATTAATTATAGTTAAATTATTGTATTGTCATCCAAAAGGATCCTGTATATAAAATTTCAACTTAATTGAGCGCTTTAAAATGTATTTTACTAACGATTGAAAGTTCCACCAAGAAAAATAAATAAATATACAAATATATAAATAAATAAATATATAGACAGTGCGAGATATTAGTAGGAATTGAAAAACCGTTTGGAAATGTTGGAACACTCACCGTACGGTCTGGTTTTGTCAGCTTGTGATTTCTAGACCTTTAGGCCTTTTCATACAGTATTACGTTTTTATTTGGACGATGAAGGGAAGCTGGGTAGATTTCCTCAAGAATCAGTCACGTTCTTTCTACACTGATGAAATACACTAGTTGCCGAAATGATGGGACTTGTATTTCAATCCCCAGAGCGATTTCTTCTTATTCCCAATAAAATCATTTTTTTGATTGAACTTGTCCACTTTTTATTTGAACAACCCTTATACAATAGCTTTCCTTCAGTTGTTTAATGAGGGAATCAGTAAGATTTAAGAAGTATTTATTAATAACTTTTCAGACATCAAAACGAAAATTGAAAAAATTTGTTTTGGAAAAGTTTAGAAAGTTTTAAGTTGTGCAGAATATTTTATATAATAAACACAGTTCTCATAACTTTCAATAAATTGATTTGCCAAATTAAATATATATTTTTTCAAAATGTACCAATATAAAATAAATAAGATAAAAATGTTTTTTTAAGAAAATAAAATATTTTTTTTAAAAAAAAATTAAATTTAAGAAATTTTTAAAGAATTACATATACATTTCTTTTATTTTTCGAAATGAAGCATCAAATATGACTATAAATTTATAATCAGTAAATGAATACAGAATACTTTGAGTCTCATAAATGTATATAATTCAAATTATCCTTTTATCTACCGCATTATGATTTACTGCAGTTTGTTTCATGTAATATTTTTTTGAATCACTGCATTGAATATTATGGGATACACATAAACAAAATACTCAACATTGGGAAATGTAATTAGTTAGAGCTAATTAGTTAATTAAAGATTTTCAACTGTAAAATTAATTATACACACTGTTTACGTAAAACAAACAGTCAAATTGTTTTCTTAGGTCTTCATTAAGATACAAAAAAAAATAAATAAATAAAACACTTACCTTTTGACATTAACTACTTTTTCGGAACAAAAATGAAAATCGTAATCCGCTCTAAACGGTGTCCTCTTGTAGTATCCCCACCGATGGGCACACCTGCTCTCCACTATTCATGCGGCTTATGTCTGTGGGAAGGAACGAAGAACTACTAAATTCAAACATACTAAAATCCGTTTATTAAGATCTTAGTTTAAGCACAATACAACAACAATACTAATCTAAAAGGCGGAGGATCAAGAATGAGAAGACGCAACACGTATTACTAATCAATAGCGCAATTAACCACTGAATCTATCTTCATAGATTAAATCCTATCTCAAGAGTAAACGCATTATACTTAAGATTTAATTGATCTAGCTTACCGCTATATCCTAGGTAAACAGCTACGGTCCATAAAACTTCCGTTCCAGTTTTAATTTGGCTGGCTCTTGCTTAGGCTATGCTCCGTTGGTCTTGGACCCGCTTTTGATTCGTCTGCACCGCCACGGATAGGTTAATTACCAGAATCAAGATTCTTTTTATAGACTTTATCTTATATCACTTTGCGATTACTTCTCTACTAATTGACTTCACTTAGCTACCACGCGAATGCTAAACTTCCAATATATATATGATTCCTAATTTACATATACACGTTCCCTTCTTGAGTTGGTTGGAAAGAATTGCCATTCTGGCCCCAAAGAATCCCAAGAGGATAATTAATGGAAATCGCGATAAAAGCCCTTTTACACAATCTGAATAAGCAATTTCTCCTGTAAAACTATTTGCCTTCCCCGCTAAAATACTCATCATAGAACCCGTCCTGCCATATAACTTGGAAGAGTGGATTTAAAAGAATATTCCTGCTAAGTATCGTTAGAGTATTCATAAAGATGGTTATTCTATGTAGTTTTAAGGGGAGTGGTACTTATAAATACAGTCGGTAGATAAAGGGTTAAAAGACTTTTTTTTTTTTTATAAACATCATGCGCGTAAATAAAAAAAATCAAGCTGAGAACAATGCTTACTATAATTATACAATTCCTGAAACTTAATTTTGAATTTTACATTCTTAAAAGCTTCAAGATATTATAACTTCTCTGTTTGTTTCTCAAACAACTCTTTTTCTTTTATTTTCATTAATGATATTTTGCTCTAACTGCCGCAGAAATGATGCTTTATTTCTTATGTTTGGTGTTGAAGTTTGGCGAGTTCAACTCAAAATACTCGTAAGAAAGCAGATTTCAATAATTATTTATGCAGAATTTCTGTTAAGTTGTAATATGTATTTGACATTTGCTTTTCCTTACTAAAAATGCTGTTGGCTAAACTTTATGCAATATCTGAAATAAGGTGACAAAAAAACCTATTATCTTTAAGCAAAATTTCAAATTTTTGAATTTCTTTTTAGGTTCTGCGTCTTAATTTCTTCTTCAGCCCTTTATGTTCTATATTGTCATAATTTTTAAAATTTTAAATCTCTCATTAATTTGGAACAAAGACAATTATGTTAATTTTAATGGTATCATATGAAAATAGATAACTAACTTAAGCTTAAGGTGGACCTCCCAGAAACAAATTACCTAATTTACATTTTAACCAAATTTAATTCATTATAATTGTAAATTATTCTTCTTATTTAAAATTCATTAAGACTAACAATATATAACTAACATCAGATTATTTAAATGCAACTTAACGTGTTATAGATTATAAAGTAAAAAACAATATTTTTGAAAGAAAACTTACAGATCACTTCCTGTGAATTTGTAGGATAGCGATGAACTCGATTTTTAAGAATTAATTTCAGTTATACAAATTTTTTTCGAACATTATTTCTAATTTATGTAAGAGATAGGGTACGTTTTCCTTTATCGGAGATTTGGTGTGCCAAAAATTTAAAAAGCAGAAGAATAACCCCACATATTTTATTCCAAATATTTATTAAATATTGGTTTAAAGGGACACAAAGCAAGACAAACGCAAGTTTAAAAAAATTAATCATGATTTTACATTGAACATCTTCCTTTTTGCATTTTCTATCTGCTACTTTCTCGAATCTCCTGCCTTGCTTTTTTCAACGCATATTCTTTATTCCACTAAGACAACTCTTCTTCCTTTCCGTGTGTCTTATTCGCCGTCTCAAACAAATATTGCCAAGTGAGAAATCTCCGTTCCTTACCGATGCCAGATGCGGTATTACATCAATGTATTGTGTTTTCTCTACTAAATTAAACTCAAGCAAACAGAGAGACAGAGTTAGAACCTTAAAATTTCTTTCAACTCTCTGCTGTTTTATACAGAAATCTAAGAGTTTCATTGCCTATTATCGTGGCTATTTTACTTCGTCTTGCACTGTCTTGTTCTTTCCTTGCTTATTTTTCTGCTTTAAATGAAATTTATTTTAATTTTGAATAATATTAATGCGCTTATGTTTACATACACACATACCGAAGTTAAATCAATGCCTACTTCCTCGTAAAATTGCCTTCTGTCTAACTAAGATAGAAAAAAGTTCGAACAAATTTTTTTTTCCATTTGCTTATCACTCTTAAAATTTCAAAAAGAAGAGGTTTTGCTATTATTCACAATTTTTTAAAGAGTAATTACTTAACTTATAAATTTAGTAATGCTATTTTTCTCAATCTGAAGTTTGTGGTATGAGCAGCCAGTAATAAAATATTAAAAATATTCAAAATGTTTATAATTTAATAGCACACACACATTTTTTACAACATTTGCGATGTTTTATAATGTTATTCAACTTTACCTTATCACCTTCTTTAAGCAAACCTTAATAAAAAAAGGAAACACATTTCAGTCTACCTTTTTTAAATTGAAAATAATGCTCTTTTAAGTTAGATTTCTAAGAAAATCGGGACAAAGCAGAATGTTTAAAAGTTGAAGTGTTACGAACAGTCCGTGTGTTTGATGCCCGGCTTTTGTTTCTCATGATTAGCCTTTGGCATGTGACAGTGTCAGGTTGCTATGGAAACTTAAGCATCCCTTAGTAATTTCAATTAGTTATTGCCTTTCAATCGATCCTCAACAGGTGACAACATGACACTTGAGATTTCGGTAAATGTTTTTACTTGCTTTTTCAACGTTGCTTGTCAAGTGTAGATGAATGTGGTAAAAAAAATGACTATAAGTGAAAGAAAATTAATTCTAGAAAAGATTTTAAGCTCCCCGTATTCGGTAATCTAAGTAAATTTTAATCAAATGTGCTTATTTTTCAGGAAGAACATGTAATATAGAAAAAAACATTTTAAGTCAATTCTTACTTAGATAAAAAAAGAAAATTATTTTAGCTACTTTTCATTAAATAGTTACAATTAATACAAATATTTTATACATATGACATAATCACAACATTAAGTTGTGATTAATTTTTATTAATCATCTTTAAGTATCGTATTGTCATCCAAAGCAATTATGTATATAAAATTTCAGTCCAACTGAATGCTTTATAACGTGAGAAAAAAACCTTTACAATTCGCCAAAATTGTCGCTAAATCGTCAACGTGGCTGTATTTGTAATTCCTTAAATAATTAGTTTTAATTAATTAATTTTTATTAATTATAATTACATTATTGTATTGTAATCCAAAATAATCATGTGTATAAAATTTCAGCTCAATTGAGCGCTTTAAAATGTATTTTATTAACGATTGAATATTCTACCAAGATAAAAATAAATAAATATAGAGGGAGTGTGAGTTAATAGTAGGAATTGAAAAAATGCTTTAATATATTGTTTTGAAGAACATTATACGATGTCATGATACTCCCAAAACAAAAATGTGAAATTTTGTGAAGTTTCTAAAACGATGTGTTTAATTTTATATAATTGTAGGAAAAATCCTAGTTTACGATTTATTTGTATAATGATGTAGCTAATAAATGAGCATCATGATTATTATAAATTAAGAGACTCCAACCATTGCATCAGAAACAGTTTCATTCATGAAAACAGTTTGCTATTTTCAAAAGGGTTTCTGTTCTTTATTTTCATCCAGCAATATGTAAATGTCTCTAGTGTGGATTGCATTAGCTAAAAATATTTCAGGTTATTTCATTTTAGTTCATGACAAAGTAAATGTCACATTCTGTAAAAGTCAATAAACTTATTTTAATTGATTTATGTGAATATTTCTTTAAAGAAAATATGAGTTGGCGATTTAGGATCACAATATTTTCTAGAAAAACTAACTTTTAAAGTAGAAAAAAGGTTAGAAAGAAAAACAAAAGCTAAGAGGTTCAGCCAAATTAAAGTATTTCGAATGATGAAGTTTTGGAGAATTAAGATTGATATCTATGTGAACTAGTACCAACATCACGCGATGACGATCGTTTTGGCGTGATGGGTTAAGTACTCGCGTTCGGAAAGGGGAACGTACCCAGAACGAACCTTTCTTCCTTCACGTCTAAATGAATAGTTCTTTTTTTATATTTAGTGTCAACTGAATTAAAATATATATATATAAAACTGTTGAAAGAATATTATTTCAATAAAAGTTATTTATTAAAAGTTATTATTTTATTATTTTAATCAAAAGTGCAATCCTGTTATGTGTTCATGAAGATTGTGGTATAATACATGAATTAAATGCGTTTTTCGAAAACTACCTCTGTCAAACCCAAATGGCGGAATGCTTTGTTAACATGCTAGTATGTGTGTGCGTGCATAATATTCTGAATGTTCAATTGAAAATTATATTGTTGATTAGTTTTCCGCAGTTATTATATTGTGTCCGAAATTTTTCTTGCACACGATAATAGTCACTATGAGAAACATAAAGATGGTTTCATTTATCACTTTTATTTCTTTATTATAAGATATTTCACACATTACATATAGAGATTAATGAGTATTTATAATCATGTAGCTAATGCTTTCCATGTTGGATAAATATACATATGCAAATGCATGTATAAGTGTTTAAAAAAAAGCATAATATTTAGTACATTTGTTTATATATAATGCTTTGCGAAAAATAAACTGAATGTGTGAATTGGTTAATTGGTTAGAATGAACTCTTCCAAGTACATATACGTATATGTACTAATGTTTCATGAACTAATTGTTGTCTAAAAACAATGTCTAGGGAAAAGTAAAATTGTTCATTCGCCATTCCACAACTATTAGTTCTCACTCTCCCTATATATATATATATATATATATATATATATATCGACCAAATTTTCAGTCATTAATAAAATACTTTTTATTCCTCCGCTCAAGTTCAAATACATTTTTTTAAACTTGTAGTGGATGACACTTGATGTTAACACAAATTTTTCAAATATTAATTCATTAATTTATTTTAATTAATAAATAAATAGTATTAAACAAAAATAATAGTCCAACACCATATATAAAAAGGAAAGATTTCTCGCTGCGTCCCTGAAGCGCAATGGACTTCTAATCCAAAGGTCGAGAATTCGAATCCTGCCTGGGATGATCTAATTTCTGAGAATAGAATTATTGAATGAATAAATAGTAAAAAATAAAAATAATAGTCCTACACCGTATATAGAAAGGAAAATGGAAAACCGCTTTCTATTTTTCCTCTTAATACATATACATATTTATATTAGTTGTAATTATTTAATAAAAAGTAACTAAAATAGAATTTTCTTTGTTAGCCTAAGTAGTAAATAACTTAATTTTTTTTTTTTTTTACTTGTTTAAAATGCGACTTGCTTTCTTTGCTTTGTTTTCATAGTAACAGTTATTATCGAAAAATCATTATATGTAATGAGATAAACTTTTATCTCTCTATTTAACATGCATGTCATAAACAACATTACCTTTCAGACAAGAAAATGAAAGCATTTTTTTTCAAAACTGACAACGGATAACCGAAACGGTTACTGTCATCATAAAATAAATGGGAACACATTCTTTTATGCATGAAAATAGTCTTAATAATCCCATTTTTATATCCTAGATTGTTTTTTATACATAAAAACATGTATAAGTCCAAAAGAACTGGGGTTAAATATATATTCCTAATAATACTTTACTATAATGACTCGAGACATCTTTCTGGAATTAAGTAAAAGCTCTGGTCATTTCGTGTTATTGCATGTTTTTTTTCATGCCATTTTTGTAACCAAGGTTAAGAAAGAATCGTTTAATCGATCCTCCAAATAAAACAGAGAAATAAATTGTCTATAAGTTCCTGAAAAAGTAGAAATATCCAATAAAGCAAGAAAAGATTAAAAAAAACCCAACGGTAAATACCATTCTTTCTGAACGTATTAAAATAAATTTAATTTCAGATTTAGCTTTCAGCTATTGGATTTAATTGATTTTAGTAAAAGATCAAGACACAAGTCCTTTTACATCTCAATTTAATAAAATAGAGACTTCTTGAGTCAATTGCAGCTTTTCATCAAAAGTGGAAGGTTTGGATTTGGAATCTAAATAATATTTTATTCTCTCTGTATAGCATTTGATTATGGAAATTTTTTTTGATCCAACATATATTTTGTTATAAATATTTTTAGTAAAAGATCAGGACACAAGTCCTTTTACATCTCAATTTAATAAAATAGAGACTTCTTGAGTCAATTGCATCTTTTCATCAAAAGTGGATGGTTTGGATTTGGAAACTAAATAATATTTTATTTTTTTTTTTTTTTGTATAGCATTTGATAATGGGAAATTCGTTTGATCTGACATATATTTTGTTACTATAAATATTGCAACTACATTTTACTTGAGAAATTTATTTAGTCAATAACTTCCATCTTATGGTTTACATATCCAATCACAATCAATACATAATCTACTCTCTCTGTATCTTTCTCACAAATAATAAGCAACAAAAAGTAAAATTAGCATAATTTAAGAAGAAAATTAAAGCAAAATATTTTTCACATGTATCTTGCAGTGAAATACAAAAGCCACTCCGTAGCACTTAGGGATTGCAATACTGGTATACCGGGATACCGAATACCGGTATTTTGAGCCATTTGTACAATTTTGTAATACCGGTATTCACAAGTTTAAATACCAGTTTTTCGGTATGTACCAGAAATTTTTAAAAATTTTCTCCATTATATGTTCAGGGATCGCTAACACAGCAAAATAGTATACGTTTTTGTTTGTGTGTCTCCCTAACAGGCGAAATTAATTAGACTAGGGATATAAAGTTGCACTGTACATTCAAGAGAAGTAATAAATATGAGAATCATCCAAAGAGGTGGGCAAAATTGTCTTATTACAGCTCAGAGCGATACTGCACACGCTTAGGATTCATAGTCTGATATTCATATCTGTGAAAACAAGGCTGTGGTTGTGAACAAAGTGTGTAATATTTCGATATATTTTAATTTGTTGAGTTTGTGTTATTCACAGTGTATTTGCATATCATACTTCAGGGTTCAAAATATTTTTCAGGTTCATTATATATATACTCATAAATAATAACCCATAATAATGAATAAGAATAACTTTAAAGAGCATAAAAAATGATTTGATAATACTTCGGTTTGGTTTCATTATTCATATGATATGAAAATATTATGGTGACACAATGTAAATAAGATGTTCCTTTTCTTATTTTTTGTGATTTTTTATACTCTGTTATAATTAATAAGTTACAATTTATTTTTGTGATATTTACTCTCTCTAATAAGGCAACAGGCAAATAAACCAAAAATACTCCTGTGTTTTCTTTCTTTTTCTAAAATTTCTACAACCGGTGTTCAAACCGGTATTCCGGTATAAAGATCTAAGAAATATACCAAATACCGGTATTGGATTTATGGTCCAATATTGCAATCCCTAGTAGCACTATATTTGCTTTACCAAGAATAGTGCTCTGCAATACAAACATTATTAAAACAATGAAATTTATTTTAGCAGTTGCTATTTCTTTCGTTTTTTTTTGTTTTTTTTGTTTGGTGCTCGCTTCTTAAGTCGTTTGTTGTAAATTTCTGAAAATGAGTTGTGTAATACATTTGTGTGAAAACATACACTGTTATGTATTCGGACGATCTAATCTGGGGAACGACCAACGTAATAGGCTGAATCTTAAATGACAACCTTTCGATCATTAACTTCTTGTAGAATCGCTATCAAAGTTAACGTCACGAATGCCTGGTAGAGGTTGTCTTAAGGTTACAACATTCCATAAGAACCCTTATATGTGTCTGCAAAGCTCGGTGTTTCCCAACCCGTCAATCTTCTTCAAATGTTGCAACGCCATCAGGAATAGCGATATCCCAACAAATTGTTTGTAAACGGATGTCTAGACGGCCCTCTGTATTTCAGACCCACATCAATTCATGTGTCATTGGCGGCTTCTTACAGAAGAGTTCGGTTGCAGTGAAATCTAGAGCCCATCCATTGAACACTGCAACAATGTGTCACAGTTCGAAGGTCGCGGGTGTAACAGGATTCGGGGAAGAAGCAGACAGGATCTTAAAAATAGATACTTCTATTCTATTTTTAGCACTTTACGAACTATACAATTTTATTGCTTAACTCTTGGAACAATCTGAAATCCTAACCCTTAATCGAATATTTTATATTATTGAAATTCACTTATTTTCAGTCGCAGCTCCCTGTGACAATCCTTCTCGAACTCCTATAGCTCGGTCAGCCCCAAAGTTATTTATTTCCACCGTTCCAGATGTGTTCTACGACGACTATTTGTTTCAAGACGAGCGACCACTCAGGAGCTTTTCACTTTTTCTTATTCTTGGATTTCACGCTTAACGGTCAACGATTGACCATTAGCCTCGCGTACTCAACGGCAGGACTTAAATAGTAGTTAAAATTTTATGAAATTAAGTTATCTCTACGGAGAGCGGGTTTTGAACTAAAATCACAGTAAAAGAATAGTTTAACCAAGAAGATTAGTAGAAGAACCCGAATAGTACCCGTTACAAATGGGTTTATGTATAGTTCGCTGATGAGTCACAATTTTGTGTGAGCAACGATTTAAGGTATCCGACTACGTTCGGAATCGTGATTTTGCAAAGGGTGTAAATGGATAATATTTATGATATTTAGTGTCACTTAGAATAGAAAATGTATATAAAATTGTTTTAAGAATAGTATTACAATAACAAAATATTTAAGTACAATATTTTGACGAAAAATTAACTAAGAATAACCTTTTTTCAAAATGTTTTCCTTTTGTGAAAAATGCTTCTATTATAATAATATTTTGCCTGTATATAGCTCACACCTCTGTACAGAGGCTTAATTAGAGCTGTTGAAATATATAACTTAGAAGTGGGTTTATCTGTGTTTTACGACAACAGAGGGGAGAAATTTTAAGAAAAAAACGCCGATAATTATTTGAATTGGTTTTAACTGTAAAAGTAATGTGAATTTTTCAAACATCATAGTTGAGCCTCAATACAGAGGTCTGAGCTATATACAGGTAAAATATTATTATAATAGAAGCATTTTCCACAAAAATTGAACATTTTGAATAAAAGGTTATTCTAAGTTAATTTTTTGCCGAAATGATGTATTTAAATAATTCTTTTTTGTCAAAATGTCCTTAAAACAATTTTATACATGTATTCTAATCTAAGTGACATTAAACATCATGAACATTATCCATTTATGCGCTTTTCTAAAACCACGGTTCCGAACGTATTCGGATACCTTAAGACCGAAAGGCATCTGGAGAACGCCAGAAACATGATCAAGCTCACAGTATCTCTGAAAGATACATCTATAGCCCCGTTGTTGTCATAGTGTGTGTAATAATACAGGTCGATGCTCGATTTTATCTTGTTTCGAGTTTTTCATCTCGGTTCAATGGCAGGACTTATTTATTCGGATACAGTATTTGAACCATATGCTCATCCATATCTGGAAGCCATTAGTCACGATCAGTAACGTAACGGAGAATGTTAAGGCTCCCTTGCTAAGTCAGTGTGATAAGTTGTGGCCAAGTGTGTGATGTTGTTGTACTTTCATCAACAGACATATTCTTGAGGACAACACAATTTATTACGAACTTAAAAAAATAATTTTTAAAATTAAGTGACCCACGCGGGTAATACTCAAAATGGCCACCGACCTAACGCGCCGGTGTCTAGAAGCTCACAGCTCTATACTAAAAAAACCACATTCTTCCCGGAGGGGAGCACAGTGCGCCTCCTGGTGAAGGGAGGAAACACTACACCCCCCACACAAGATTGATGTGTCACACATGATACTCAATCTGACTATAAAGCATAAAATAAGATACATTCATATCATACACTAATATACAAGTAACTAGTATTACTTCACACATAAAAAATAAAAAATAAGTATATATAAGAAATTACACAAAACTAAATTGAGAAATACCATTTTGATATAATTAATTATACCATAATAATAAAAAAAATTGAAATTTAAGGAATTCACAGAATAAAGAACATTAATATAAAGAAATATTATTAGAAAAGAAACATTAGCATTTTTTAAAAAAAAATGTAAATAGACACACAAATAATATATAATGAGATACACAAAAGGAGATAAAGAAAATAATTATTCACTAAATCTAAAATTTCCTTTTACAATTGAAAAGCACATTTGTTACACCAATCGGGAGAGTGCATCAGCATGAGGCATTTTCACACCAGGACAATGTTTGATTGTCACATTGAACTTTTGTAGTGCAAAAGCCCATCTTGTAGCCTTGCAGATTGTGGTGCACTTTTCGTTAAGTAAGGCAAAGGGTTATGATCAGTATAAAATTCAATTTCAGTCCCAAATACCCATACTTCGAACTTCTTTAAACTCCACACAATCGCAAATGCCTCTTGTTCAATAGTTGACCATGACTGTTGAGTCTTGCTTAATTTTTGGCTTGCATAAGAAATTGGGTAACACTTATCACCACATTTTTGTGACAGGCAAGCAGCGATGCCAATTTGCGATGCATCTGAATGAATGGTATACGGTTTATCAGGCACTGGAGAGTACAGCGAAGGTGCTTCCACTAACGCCTTTTTCAGAAGATGAAAAGAGGAATCATGTTTCTCAGTCCATGGGATGGAATCCGGTACTCTCTTTTTGGTGAGTTCTGTCAATGGATACACAAGTTCTGAATATTTAGGAATATATTCGCGGTAGTAATTACACAGTCCAAGTACACTACGAAGCTCCTTCTTCGTTTTAGGCACTGGTAAACTGTTGATAACTACAGTCTTTTCGGGATCTGGTTCATGCTTACCAGAACCGATAATATGACCCAAATATTTAATTTGAGTTTTTCCAAAGGCACACTTTTTTAGATTCACCGTGAAATTTAACTCTGAAAGTTTCGTTAAAACAGTATCCAGATGAAAAAGATGTTCTTCCCAATTTTTGGAGAAGATTGCGATGTCGTCGATGTAGGCACGTGAAAATTCTCTATAACACGATAATGCTTTGTTCATTTCACGCTGAAATGTAGCAGATGCATTTTTCAAACCAAAACTCATCACCTTGAAACGGTACTGTTGCCGATGAGTCTTGAAAGATGTAAGATTTTTGCTGTCTTCAGCCAACGTGTATGTTGATCCATCATACAAAGAACGTATTTATGCCCTCTGCCAGATGGCGGTTGAATAGGTCCGATCACATCTATGTTTACAATCTCAAAGGGAAGCTCAGGACGGACAACAGGTGTAATGGGAGCTCTATCTCCAATTTTCTCACGCTTCCGAAGCTGACACCCTTTGCATGTCTGGACGAACTCAGCAATTTCCCTAGACATATTTGGCCAAAAGAAATTATATTTTATCCTCTCTTTTGTTTTCTTAACTCCCATTTGACCTCCAAAAACTGACTCATGGGCTAGCTTCATTACTTTATCTATTCTGCAACGCGGTAAAACTAATTGCATGATTGGTTCATTTAGAATTTTATCCCTGTGATAAATTAACCCATCAATTAATAAAAAATTTTCTTTATCTAATTTTAACTCTGCACGAACCTTTTCAAGAGAATCACAATTATTCTGCTCATCTTTCATTTTAGTGTAATCCGAATTAAAATTTATATTAGCTGAGTCACTCTCAACATAAAATATATCTTTCTCGCACTCTGCTTCATTTTCATCATTTGAAAACGTAATAGAACTATCAGCCGATTCGGCAAAAATCTCATTTTCTTTTTTATTACTTTCGTCATTTATTGAACACAAAGATTCATATAAAGAAGGAGGTATTAAAGCCTCAGCATTTAATTTACCTGTGATCGCTACCAAGCAATCCATTGGATGATTCAAAGAATTATTATCAAGAGCTATAGTGGTTTTAATTAGTTTTGCTTCTACATTCTCTCCAAATGCAGAGCTTAAAGTAATTTTTCCGAATTCATCATTACAAGTATCTGGAAAGGTATCGGAATTACATATAAAAGTCTGGGTTCCGCTATCCAAAACACAATTTATTGCTTTCCCGTTAATATAAACAGTTACATATTTTAAAGGCTCAAGGTCAACTTTCGGTTGTACATATTGCACTTGATATCATAACTGCTTTCGACATATATTTTGTAAGTTTGGGAAATAAATTTTAATTCAATTATATTTTTTGCATTTGAAATAATCTGTAATTTCTTATAAACAAACTGAGTCGATTTACAAACATCTAAAATTATTGTCTTCATGATTGGTGGTGAGATGTAACTGGTGAAATTCTTCCCTTTGGACAATTTGTCCTTCCGCCATCCACCGAATATCCTTTTATACGCTCCGTCACTTGATATCCTTAAACTACAGCACTGATCTCAATGACCACAATTTTTCTTTGTAAAACTAATTTTACTAAAACCTTGAAATAAAAAGGGGATATATATTTGTTCTTTTTTTTATTTTATACCTCTCTCCACTCTTTCAGTCACAATTCAACGAGTAGTGCAATAGGACCCAGTCAATAACACTCAGGAAAAAAACAGTTTAGAACAATAGGATATATATTGAGGTTATCCCCGGTCAGAAATTCGGCGCTAATCTGAATCTGTTATTCCCATTGTCCTGAGTAGCTCTGAAAATAGTCATGGTCAATGTTAAGTCTAAAGTAGGTCTAGCAGACTAATCTAGGCAAGAAACTCGAGATTCTTGTCGATTAATACTCATAAGAGATCCTTTATCCCTTCTCTTCAAGCAGATTCGAATAGATTTAATAGAGCTAAATATATAACACTGTTATTTTATTTATTTATTTATTTGGAATAACGTTCCTTCGCGCGCGCACGTGAAAGAGCTTAAATGTAATTTTAAAGTCTACTTTTAAGAATATTGTTGGTTTCTTCAAAACTTATAAAAATCTTCATTTTCGACTTTAATATCATAAATCACTAGACTCTTGCACAGGATAAACATCTAAAATTCTTGAACTTTGTATTAGATCCTTAGACAACCAGCAACAATATTGGATCCTCTCTCTCTCAAATGAACAACAACAGCATTTAATCCAAATATAGTGAACAACAAGTGCATTGGGAATAAAAAGTTGTGACGGAGCTTTATCGCACCTTCTCACTAATCCTCTTGGGGAATCTTTGGGGCCAGATGGCATTATTTCAATCCAACTATCTCACGAAGAAACCGCGATATGCAGATTATATATATAGTGAATAGATATATAAGGGAGCTTTAGCATTCAAGAGTTAGTTGGATAGAAGCGGGATAGTAAGATAGAAGTCATATAGGAGTCGGATAGAAGTTGGACAGAAGCTGGATAATAGAATAGAAGTCGGACAGTAATAGAATGGAAGAATAATAGTAGAAGAATAGAATACAAGAAGAGACAGAAAGCCGAGGTGTTGATCACCGTGAGATATTGGTAAGAGATTAATTATATAAGAGTAAGTATAGAACGGACTTTAGCTTATTGTGGCAGCGCTTCTCAAACTGTGGGACGTGCCCTCTATAGGGGCGTGATAATATGGAGGAGATGGGGGTGCGAGCATATTGTAAGTCAGAAAATAAAAAGATTATTTCAAAAAATGATTAATTTTTTGAAAGTGAAACAAACAAAATACATTCTGACATAATGAAAAAAAATACGTTTACACTGATATAATTCACTTATAAATGTATCAGTACTGCACAATGTGTATTTTATAGGTAATTTAACAATACTAAGTTTAGAACAATTTTAATAATTATCTGTGGCCGCACCGGTTGGTAATATATAAAATTATATGCAACAATTAACCCTTATCTGTATCATTTGTACGGCTTATAGTAAATCCCTCAGCTGCAGATTAACGGTTACGCAATTCACTCCCCAATGCCACCATTTTGCACGTATGCACGCCTATGTGGTGTATTTGGGGGGAGGGAGAAAGGGAAAATCCTGTGTGAAATAAGTAAAATCTTCTCAAACAATGTCAGGGAACAATGTCAGGAAAATCCTCTGAAATAGGTAAATCCTTCTCAAACAATGTTAAAGTCATTTTATTGCATCCCAAAGTCTTCGGAATAATTTTATGGATAGTAGTGAACATATTTCGGGAAGACGCATATATACGTCCGGGGTAATTAATGCACTGTCTGAGCGAGACGTTTATATACGCTGGTGGCGAAGAGGTTTCAGTCGTATTGTAGCTTTAGCGTCAAAGTATCGTATTATCGATTTTAATACATCGTTATTGTATGGAAGGGGGTTCAATGAAAATGGTGATTGAATATTGGGTCACAAGTGTTGAAAGTTTGAGAAGCACTGTACTAAGGAATCTACAGTAGATAAAGATTCTGAGGTTAATTTCTCATAAAGATAGTGAATAGGATTTCAGGCGCTATTTACTTAGAATTGATAATTACGTAGTATCCGTCCTGATCATATCCCTCTAGTAAGACTTGTGTTGCTTTGATCGATATATATTTAGACAATAATAAATTAGATTTATTATGGAGAATTTGAGTGATCAATCATTTATTCCTACAAATATAGGTCACGTAGATGAAGAGATGATAACCCCGGGCCGTGGGGTATCAAAAAGTTAGAAAGTAGAAGACAACTACACAATCTAAAATTTATATCTATATTCAAATGCCATGTAGACACAAATTAATTCATAAAAGCTGAATCATATATATCTGTCGAGGCTTATAGTCCTCATGTTGGGGTGTGGTGTGGAGGTTTTGAAAATATAATGTAAGACCCAAAGTTGCACGTCGTGTTCTGACCTTTCTCGATATACTGAGTATTCGATTGTTACCCTCGTCTGCATGGTCTCCAGATCTGTCATCGCAGAACATATGACCATGAGTTGCTAAGAGACTGACCCGCCACCCTTTCTAGCTAATACGGTTGGTGAAGTATAGCATAGATTTGAGAAACATGGAATGAGTTGCACGTTTCTGTCATCTAAGCCCAGTTCGACTCCGTACCTAAACGGATAAGTGCCGTTTTAGCTGCCAGGGGTGGCAGCTGTTTCTACTAATTTTGCACTCCTGTAGCACACCCCAAACGTATTGCAAATTTAATCATTTTGCTTTCATTTCATACTGTTTATTTACGATAAATATCTTTTTTGTATTTGCATTCTTAATTGGTGTTGCAATTTTAATGGCTATCAGTGTGTATACCATTTTGACAATAGAGTGATAAGATTTGTGTCGCAGGAAAATTATTTTAAAGTAAATTTATATTTGAGTTACAGAGCCGTATTTGTGATCTGAGTTGGTATCCAAGGTTTTTAAGTATTTAAATTAATTGAGAGACTAAATTCATAGTCTTTTGATAAATGCATTACGTGTTTCTTACCAATCTGTTCATTTGCTTCGCTGTTACCATTTTTTATTTTTTATTTTGCAGAAAATTTCGTTTATAACGTACTCTTATTTGTCAACAATAATAACTCATATAAGTAAGTAAAATGTCCTTGATCTAAAAGTACACATATAATATTTTTTTTTTTTAATTTAGAAAGACTTTTCAAAGAACTTTATTAGTTGAGCATGTTTTCCCAATTATGGAATTTGAAAATACATCTTAATTTTATGAATACAGCTACAAGTACAAGTCTAATTTCGGTTTTAGACTTGTACTTTGAAATCAATGGAGAACACGTGATTGCATTTATCATGTGATTTTCATGAATTTAGCCCATTATATTAATTTCGAACAATTTTTATTGAAAATTTAGAGTTCTGTAATATTTAATACTTGCTGAATGTGTGGGAGGACCACGGGCTCCACCACTTTAGAGATGTAGTGTTGACTATTCAGTGTGCCGGAAATGCGTACTAGAGGAGTGTGCCAGTGAAATCCAATACCACCCTAAACCATGACACCGGGTGTAAGACCAGTGTGGCGATGCATAACGCAATAGCTCAGCAGTCTCTCACCACGATGTCTCCAAACTCCAATCCGACCATTGTGATGTTGCAGGCAGAAGCGGGAATCATCAGTAAACACAATGTCGTTCCATTCCGTTGTTCATGTCCACCGTTCTTTGCACCATTGGCTGCGCAAATACCTGTGGTTTCCAGTCAAGTGTAATCGAAACAATGGACGACTTGTGCACATTTCACTCTGCTGCAAACAGCGTCGAATGATACGAGTGGACACCACATGATGCGTAACAGACAGAATCTGTTGGACAGACAGGTTTGCGATGGGACTGCGTGATCCATCACTGTCATGCATACAATTCGCCTGTCATCAAGGGCATTGGTGTAACGAAGGGGGTGCGCAAGGCTCCCTCGTTTCCTCCTGCATCCAGAGATAATAGATCCGCATCCAAGTTGCTTGATTTCGTCCAACACGTTAACCGATTTCTCTGAAGTATAATCTGCAATCCCTATAAACTACTATTCTTCCTCGATCAAATTTAGAAACTTGGTCAAAAGACGCTCAATGTCTTCCACGAAGCATAGGTAAATAGCGTACGTAAACAAACGAGGAAAAAACAGTTACCGTACTTCAAATCGCCAATTTGTGGCCTTACTGTCATCCGTGTTGTGCCTTTGCGTTATAATGTTAATGATTTACATATTTCATCATCGCCAACTGATGATGTAAATTTCACATGGTTTGCATGCTTCCTTCAAGGTGTGGCATTTTGTGTCACCAGCAGTACAAATAATGTGTGTGTGAGAAATTAGCTCTTGCATATATTAACTACATCCTTGAAATATAAAAAAAATCATTCGTTATAATGATTTACCTTTAGTAAAATATAAATGATTCTAATTCAAACATAAGTAAACAAAAATTGAAATTGCAATATGCTTGAGTTCCCCATACGCCATTATTCATGAGTAAAAAAAAAAACGAAATTTTTACTTTATAAAGTTAGAAAAATATTGTGTAAATATATAGAAAATGTTATTAGTTTTGTTAAAGCATTTTTATTGTATTAATCTGGATCGTTGTTTAAGATCAGCTTTGGTATTAAATAAATCTTTTAAGGTTTTAGCTTAAATGTAAGTTACTACCGACATGTAAAAATAATTTAAATGAATCCCTATTGATCTATTAAAAGAAACGCAGTCGTCTTCAATAAATTATTTTGATTTCTTTAAAATTGAATGAGACCAATTAAAAATAATCCACACAACCACTGTTTAAAATCTTAAAAATTGTTTTTACTTGGAAAACCCAAATAATAATTGCAATTTTTCATCTAAACAATTCTAAACGAGGATTTATTTTGCAATCGCATTATCTGATAATTACTGGGGAATCAGATAATAACATTTTTTTAAAAGAAACTTTTTCAAATAGCGTAACAAAATAATCAAGATAACAAGATGGATTGTGCATTCAAAAGAAAAAAAAAATACTTGTGGTAATCGATACACAAAGGAGTCGGCATTTTTTAAAGAAAAAGTCTCTTTTGTGCCAATTTGCGTGTTTTAAAAAAAATTGAAACTTACACGAGGTTTTTTTATTATCATTTAAGAGGATTACTTCTTAAACATCTTTCTGGGTTTCATTTTTCAAATGAGTATGTAATTAATATCTATGGCTTCAGCTTTAGGGATTTAAAAGCTTTTAATTAATTTATTAGTCTTAAACAACGTATAAAAATATCGTATTAAATCAGCGTTTCTCAAACTGTGTTGTGCGCTCCCCTTGGGGGGGGGGTGATGAAAAATTGAAAACTAAAGATTATTTAAGAAAATTACTAATTTTTTTGAAATGAGAAAACAAAATATATTTTCACATAATAAGAAATAAAAGACACATTTATACAATGATGTAATGCACTTATAGTAAATGCATCAGTACTCCACAATGTATTTTATAATTAATTTAGTAATACTAAGTTAAGAACAAGTTTAATAACTACCAGTGACCTCATGGGCTTGTCATACAAAAACTAACACTTATCTTGATAATTTGTACGGTTAGTGATTAATATCTTAACTGCCGATTAAAAATTACGCAATTCGCTCCCCAATGCCACCGTTTCCAGGTAGGCGTGCGTATGTGATGTATTGAGGGGAAGGAAAAAAAGAATAAGTAAGCAAATCCTCTGAAATAAGTAAATCTTTCGTAAACACTGTCAAGTTCCTTTTATTACATTCCATTGCCTTCGGAATAATTTTATGAATAGCAGTGCACAGAAAATATTGTACTTCGGAAAGACGTATATATACGTCCAGGGGAAATAACGCTTTGGCTGACCGAGACGTTTGTATACGTCCTTAAGAGGTTTAAGTCTTAGCTTTAGCATCAAAGTATAGTATTATTGAATTCAATTCATTGTTATTATATGGAGGCGGGCGCGAAGAAATTTATGATTGAATATTGGGTCGCAAATATTGGAAACTTAAGTAGCACTGTATTAAATCATTGATTTGAGTTGTTATGTAATGATGTATGCGGTTAATGTATGTACATAGATTGGGAGGCAGAATAAAAGCAATTTTGCAAGTTATAAGAAATATGAACGATATTTGTACAGTAGGAAGGAAGTTACTTCCACCTGATAATTGGAGAGAATATTAATTAAAATTACTTATTAACCAAACAAAAATCTAATTCAACAAAAGGCAACCTTCATTAAGAAGTTTGGCATTTTCTGATAGAATCTGCTGCAAAAAACAATATAGTTTAAATAACAAAATTTAATGAGCAGTTTTTCCATGACAAAGCATATACGTAGTACTAAAATATAATAAATTTCTAATTGAAGTATTTATTTTAAATTATAATTTAAAATGAATAAAAAAAATTATAGATGCTTATTATTATGCAAATAGAAAATTTTCTAAAAGAAAATCAAAGCAAAGCTTATCCTAAGTTCATCCATTAAGAAGGTTTAATGAAGTTCCGCAAAAAGTATTTTTAAAAGATTTTGAAATGGCCCTAAGTAGGGTGGGAAAACGAAACGATAATAATAATTCCAGCAAAATCAGGATGTTAAAATATCACTTATTGTAATGGAAACAAACATGAAAATAATAAGCCTTGTTCTGAAACATAAGGAAAATTTTATATACTTTTTTTTTTTACATTGATCGACATTTTATCAAATGTGTCGATTTTAAAATATTATTTCTGATTCCTAAATTTTGTAGATTGGTTTCTTCAAAAAATTCAGTCATCTTCATTCACATATATTATAAATAACCTTTACTTTTATCTATAAAAATCATAATGAAAAGGAATATATAAAAATGAATACCCTATAATACCTTTTTTACTAAATATATATTTTGTGTATGTGGACAAAAAACGTTGCTAAGATTTTGAACAGAAAATACCGTATAGAAGCTATACAAAATATTTTTATTTCTTATTTGTTTACATTGGTTTTTATATTACCTTAACCTCTGATGCAGAAGAAGTAAAGAAGTAAATTACAAAAAAGGTCATTTTTATGAATTTTAACTCCTTTTTGGTTTTTATTTCGAAATTTTGGATAAAAAAGTGTCAATTTTTTATGTTTACCCACAAAAGTAAGCAAGAGAATTTAAAACCTTAAGAAGCACTTTATGAAATAATACGGGAAAAACCGAGTGGGCAGTGTAAGTTTTCACAGTACCCGAGCTACGTTCGCCGGCCCAAGCGCAGTTGCGGAAAGCCGGTAAAAGATCAAATTTTTCTCGAAAAATACATTAAAGCATTTTTTTTTAGTCTGCATCGGGGTGAAATTAGTGATATCTTATTAAAATTAGAATTATAAAGCCTAATCATCAAAATGTTTTAAAGACGTGATCTTTGTGGAGAGTATTAATGTGAATTAATGAGTATTAATCTATGAATTACATTAAATAAGACGCAATATTCTGAAAAAAAAATTGCCACCATTTCGCAAAATTAAACTAAAACGCCCAAGGCACAAAAAATGGAGAGTTGGCTCATTAAATTAATTTTAAGGCTATACAAGTTTTTACACATCTGCTACTGGAAATATTATAGATATCCAGGAGAAACTGCTTGCTATTTTTCTGAATTGATTTCGTCCAATATGTGGACAGCGACATCTAGCGGACAATTTCAGAAACTGTCAGTCGAAGGGTTGCTGTCGGTCCTTGAACATCGTGTAGAACCTATGTCTCCATCTGTTTTTGTAATGCTAAACGTGGTAGTTTTCGTAATTGTCTTTATTATAGCTCTAAGTGTTAATGCTCTTAAGTGATTGTTATTGTAATACTTAATTAATTATAGTGATTGTAATATATTTCATTATTAGTGATTGTTATTGTAATATTGTTATGTCATATTAAACTCTTTAACCAAAGACATTTCGCGTCCAACTGCTGCTTGCCACAGTAAATACCAATAACAATGTTGAAAGAGAAATATTGAGAAATCTCCTGGCATTTGCTCACTCTATGTCAAGTTTTAAAAATGCTTCAAGTGTAGAATTTGTGTGTGACCGATTCTTCATTCTTCTAAATATGAGTGAGGAGAGGGTCAGCGCATTTTAAACCTAAATTAATAAACATCAAATAAATATTTCTTCTTTTAATAAAAATTTTAACATTCATAAACTTAAAATAACTGAAAAATGCTGTTTTATAAAAATATTATTTACACACGGAATATGAAAATTTAAGTAATAGATTAAGAAAATAGTACACACAAATATAGAATATTATATTGTACCGTTGTATAAAATTATTATTTACTCACGGAAAATGAATATTTGAGTGTTAGATTAAGAAAATATTACACACATTGACTGTCCAGACTTTATATCAAAATTAATTCGTAAATATAACAGTTCATTTAGCGTACTTTCAACCAAAAAAAAAAAAAGTCACATTCTAAGAAATGCAAATTTATGTTCATAATCGTGAGCTTTTATTTGCATAGCAATATATTTAGAATGTTACTTCTGAAATAACATGAATATTTGCATAAGTTCTGCCGTACGTTAAATTAAGCTTATCTTTACCAAAATAAATTAGATCTGCTGGAGATTTACGATCTTACATTCACCCTAGATGAAAATCTGAAATAATACATGAACATAAGCAAATAAAACATATTTGTTAAAATAATTAAGCATACTTTATACTTTTTCTTATGTGTTAATGGTCTTAAATTAATGATATTTACATCTGAAACTCCATTCAGAGATATAATTAATATATAATATCAATAATTATTGATATTATAATTAAACTACAATTTTATGTAATAATAGCAAAAACTCTTCAAATATTGAGTCTTTCATTTAGTTTTGTAACAAATATTTACATGAATTCTTTGATTAAAGATTAAAATAGAATAAGATCCGCTTCAGAAGTTTCATATTTATTCACCCTAAAGGTTTTGCATGAACAAAATATTGTTTAATAATTCGTGTGAATTTTTTTTATACATACATTTTAAAAGTTGTAAACACACACTTAAAATGCTTTGCATATTAATTCGTAACTATAATAAGTTTGTGAAATACTGAATTGTTAATTTCCAATTATGATTCATATTTCTGGTTAAATTAAATAGTTACGTGGAGGAATCTAGTTTTATTTTCTGATTAATTAAATAATTTTTTTAAGGTATCCGACTACGTTCGGTACCGTGATTTTAAAAAAGCGCATAAATGGATAATTTTCATGATATTTAGTGTCACTCAGATTAGAATACATGCATAAAATCGTTTTAAGGACATTTTGAGAAGAAAAAATTATTTAAATACAATATTTTGGCAAAAAATTAATTTAGAATAATCTTTTTTCAAAATGTTCTCTTTTTGTGAAAAATGCTTCTATTATAATAATATTTTGCCTGTATATAGCTCAGACCTCTCTACAGAGGCTTAACTAGAGTTTTTGAAAAATTCACATTTATTTCAGTGTTACAACCCATTGAAATAATTATTGCAGTTTTTTTCTTAAAATTGCTCCCCTCTGTTGTGTCGTAAAAATATGGATAAACCCACTTTTAAGTTATATATTTCAAAAATTCTTGTTGAGACTCTGTAGAAAGGTCTGAGTTATATACAGTCAAAATATTATTATAATAGAAGAATTTTTCACAAAAGGAGAACACTTTGAAAAAAGGTTATTCTAAGTTAATTTTTTGCCAAAATATTGTATTTAAATAATAATTTTTGTCAAAATGTCCTTAAAACAATTTTATACATGTATTCTAATCTAAGTGACAATAAATATCATGAAAATTATCCATTTATGCGCTTTTGCAAAATCACGGTTCCGAACGTAGTCGGTTACTTTTATAAATCTTTATGTAAATGCAAATCTTATATAATTAAAAGATAATTCTCAAAATTATTAAATAATAAATCTTTTTATTCAAATTATATTCTAATTTGCTACACGAAAGATGTCTAAATTAATATACATTTATGTTAAACTATTTGTAACCCACCCTCCTCGCTGGGAATTGTATGACACTAAAAGACTATACAAAGTGTTACACAAAAGAGGAGACTAAGTGTGTAGCCTAAAAAAAGAGTGAAGTTGACAACAACTGTTTTGATGATGTCATCCCATAAACCTCCTCTATCCATGTGGCTAGTTTTACTTTAATCAATCACGCCAATTGGGAGTACTTTGTTATTGAGTGAACACGTAGAATTGCATTCTATCTGAAAAATGTAGAATCAACATCAAGATTCTTGAGAAGCTTAAGATATTAGTCACGAAAATATTTAAAATATTAACCTAGGTTTATAGAGATGATTATTAGTCTCGTTCACATGCGTTTGAAATGGTATAAAAGGTTTTAAGTGAGTAGAATTAGTGAGGAAGGTGATGAAACTCCTGGGCGCCCAAAATCAGCGATTCTAGACCAAACATTGCCAAAATTTGTGATATGAGTGGGTTCCCCTCACATCAATGGTCAGACTGTTAATAAACACTACTAGATTGAAGTACCAAAAAGACTTCGTGAAAAAATTGGGAAAAAAGACCAGAATTGGGGAGTGATGAATGACTGCTGCACCAAGACAATGCATTCTCTCACGCAGCCCTGTCTGTCAAGTAGTTTCTGACCAGCAAAAAATTACTGTGCTGAGGCATCCTCCTTATTCACTTGATTTGTCCCCATGTGACTTTTTTTTATTTATTACATTTAATTCTTGCTTAAAAGGAACCCATTTTGCGACAGTTGAAGAAGCTCAGGCTAAAACGGTGAATCTCCTGAAGGGCCTTCCAGAAACCTCGTTCCAGAACTGTTACCAGCAATGACAGCACCAAATACAGAAGTGTGCAGAACGTGAAGCTGAAGGGAACTACTTTGAAGGCATTAATATCACGGACAACTGGTTCTGTAAGTACAGTGATTCATTGGATCAGTCTCGTTTCTTGGTGCCAAACCTTGTATATTCATTTTAGGTTACTGCTGTCTTTAATCATAGCATTAAGCTTTCGATTTTATCAAAGATAATCGTATTGTCCTCGAATTTCGATTCAAAATGGATAGGACTTGAATTTTTAAAACTGAAGTATATTTAACACCCACGCTTCTGTAGTAGCCCCTTCGAAGTTTTCTTCAAATCCCATTTTTAGCGGATTTCTATGCAACAAAAGAAACATGCCTTTGGGATTTCAAGTCTGTATCTAATTGTTCAGAAACTTGTATTCTTTGATATTTACAATATTCCGTAAATACTCTTGGGTGTCGATTTTCGTAAAACATTTTCTTAGTAGATACCTACTCAACAGAATAAAAAGATGCTTGTCTTATTATTATGCTTTATTATAACGCCTCTGTGCAACTTCCTTAGGATTTTGGCAAAACCCTTTTATCAAAAGGAACATGTCTGCCAAATTTCAAGTCTGTAACAGTTCCAAGTCTCACGCTGAGTAATGTTACGATAACATAATACAAGAAAATAGAAACTTCAATAATTGGAGGGGGGGTTAAGACCCCAATTCATCGTCCATTGACGATGGTTATTCACACCAGAAAATTGTTGTACCCCCCTCCACTTGCTTTTGTTTCAAGTGCTTACACACCTCTCAAATGTGATGTAACCTTTGAAGCGTGTAGCTGGCGCTATATCCAGCTCTGAACTAATTAACAATTGGTAATATTTATAGCATATTAAAGTTTGTGCTTTTTAATTTTAATAGAAGTTATTATATGATCTGAATTAATTGACGTATGAAATCTCAAGACAAACGGGAAAGATACCGAATTCTATTCATTAGTCTGCAAACGTTTTTGATTTTAGAATGAAATATTTTCAATACACAAATACACAATTTTTCATGAGATCGACAACACATTTATTTCTTGATTATATACATTTTTTATCGACGACTAAAATAAGGCTGTTTTCCTAGGCTGTATTATGGAATTTTTAAAATAAATTTTGCTATTTCCCATACAGTATTTTTTTCTTTTTACGAAATACATTCGAAAAATATATACAATAATATATGCGTTATACTTTCATGTGCCATATATTTCTGCGATATATTTAGCATATGAATACCTGCGAAACTTTCGAAAATTTATTCACCATCAGAATCTAAAAATATCGTGTTCTCAGAGTTTTAGAAGTGCTTTTTATCTGTTACATTTATTCGCTCTATGGAATAGCAAAGTTTGTGAACTGGTATTTTCTATGAAAATATTACACTATCATCAATGGTTTTCCTCATCGTTTGTGTTATAAACTACACTAGTGTTGTCCAAAATTTAAAAGAACTCTTAAAAACAAGTTTCGGTTTATGTTGGAGAGAAGTTCATGAGTAGTGTATGTAGATTTCTCTCTCTCTCTCTCTCTATATATATATATCAATATATATATATATATCAATATATATATATATATATATGTATATATATATATGTAAGGATAATTAAATTAGATTTAAAATTAAATTCCCTACATAGCACTTAACTTTTATTTTTCATTATATCCTCAAGTACTAAATTAATAACCCAATTATTTCTCCGAAACATATGTCCTAACCACTAAACATTTCTGATCGCAGATCATTAAATTTAATAGCTCTATTTGTCAGCATTAACTTTCAAGTACATATCATAAAATACGATATACTTTACACAACTGGTGTAAGTGCTAAAATACTTAGATTTCACGGTGGCGTTCTTTTTTCTCTCTGCCTCTTAGCTTCATATGATGTCGAGAATTTATTGAATAAAGTTCTTTTTAAAATCAAGTCTAATTCTGGCTCGAAACATGTCATATATATATATAGAAAAATGACTAGAACCTTAGGGTGATAAATGATTTATTAACAGAATGAAGTATGAAATATTTGAAGGCGTATTAAACACCAAAGGTGAAAGTCTTTCACCTACGTCTAGCTCTTAGCCTCGTCCACCTAAGTCATTTCTCGTGTAGTCCTTTTGTCGGACACTCCTGGTGGGGTGTGACGCCATTGCGGATTGCTCCACTCGAAGTAACAGGGGGAGGGATGTGACAGTGCACATATCCAACTCTACATCGGCCATCATGACCGGACCATCATGATGATATTCTATGATAAAATGGTACAAAAATATTGTAGTAAAATATTAAGAATATGTCCACTTATTAAATAAAGAAGAATAGTAATAAAAGGAGATAAAAGAATTATACAACACACACACACACACAAAATATCATCAAAGAAAAATTATAAAAATACAGATAAATGAACAAATTTAAAGTAAACATTGATATATAAGGAAAAATTTCATACATTATCAATGGGGTAAAACAAATAATGTTAACGATACATATAAGATGAAGGCTAAATTAAGAATCTGGAAGTAGGAACTGGGACATATTCAAACACAAGATACTCTTACTCCCAAAAACTTAACCTGGTACTAAAATTAAATAAGAAAATGTTAGAGTCATTTAATAAAAATGGAAGTGAAGGTTAGTAAATAAAAAGTCTGTTGATAATGTCCATAATGAGAATCTTTCATAGGAAGAAAAATTGGAACAGTTTTAAATGGAGAAATCAAGTAGAGTTGTATCGCCAGAGTTTCATGAACTCTGCACGAGTGGAGGTTTTAGATGGTCCATCGACGAAATCATGCTTTTCCACGGCCTAAGTGTAATTGTGCTTGACTTTTGTAACTTTGTATGGTCCGAGATATTTTTGCTTAAGTTTCAAGCCTGGGCCAAACTGAGAGTGTTTAATAGCTGCTAGTTTGTGTAGTTGATATTTATGAACTTGTCTGTGCCGGAGATTGTACGTGTGGCTATTCTCATCTTGAACTTTGTTGATTTGCTTTTTGGCATCTTAATGGAGAGCATCACGTTGTTGTTGGAACTGAGCTGTAATCTCATCGTTAAGAATTTGGACAATCGCAATGTCCTGGCATGACTTCATCTTGATGCCGAAAAGGAGTTCAAATGGAGTCATCTTGATGCTTCTTTGAAAAGTTTTCAGGATTTCTTGCAGGCAAGGTAAGCGAGAGTATCATTTCTCAGGATTATCCACAGAATGATTTGACAGCACAGCAATGATGGTGGAATTTTGTTTTTCAATTTGGCTATTAGATCTTGGAAGACCAGGTGTAATGGAGATATTAAGGACGTTTTGTTTATTACAGCAATCTTCAAATGCGGAGAAAGTAAATGCGAGGTTTCCGAAAACATGTCGTTGGTTTTCTAATCGATTTGTGGCTTCTGCAGAGTCCATAGATCTAGTGGGATACAGCCATGTAAATTTACTGTATGCATCTATCACTGCAAAAACATATAGAATACAGGGTGAAACCGGTTGTCATGTATGGATTTTTGAAGTAGGACTGTCCCCAAACCTTCAATTGACGCGTCAGTGTGAATCTCACTGGGATAATTTTGATTAAACATACAGCAAGACCCCGCTTAACGCGGGGTATACGTTCCATCAAAGTTGAGTGTAATATGAAACAGCGTTAAACGAGGTTATCTCATCATGTAAATAATGGGGTTAGGGGAAGATGGGTAGAAAATTGGTCTGGAATTTTACCATTAAATTTATTAATTCTGTTTTTTTATAAAAATGAAACAAAAATTTATTTCTTACAAATATAGAAACATGATTAACGGATACACATATAAAAATAAAAAAAATTCTAAGTCAGTATGTTTACATTTCAGATCATGGTCTTTTCTGTATTTCCAATTTTCTACCTTTTTATAAAGAAGGTAGATTAGCTTAAAGTCACATTGCGTTTAATTTCGTCGTCAATCCATATAGAAAGTCATTTTTCCATTTCTTGCCTTGTATTATTTCTAGAACGGTAATTCTATTTGCAGAGCTTGTCGTAGTTGCAGTTGCCAATGACAGTATTTTTTGTTTATTCTTAAGAATGCTCCTTATTGTTGAAGTTGCCAAATTCAATGCACCACCAATTTGAGATTGACGTTCACCAGTAACTGATCTTCTAATCACTTGCATTCCAGTTTCTAGTGAAATGCTTTTTCTTGTTGCTTTATTTTCGTATTTTTTACTGTCATGATAAAAACTAAAAATCATAGTCACACACAACAAATATTTGAAACGATAAAAATACGTTAGTATAACACCGCAATAATGAAGAAATACAGATAAACTGCTTCGGATATCGGCAAGCCAAACGCTGTGTGCAATTTTGGGGAATCCCACAATTTAACTAAAAGAGCTTTAAACCAAAACAGCGTTAAGCGGGGTCTTATTGTACTTAAAACGGGTTGTTGGGAAAGTAAACATTTTAATTTTTGAAATGATGTCTGTTGTTCAGCATGAAATTGAAAAGGGGAGTTTTTACGAAGGAGGTCATTCAAAGGTCTTGTTATGGTCGAATGTGAGGGTAAAATCTTTCTAAAATATCCAGTAAGACCAAAAAATCGGCGAACGTCTTTAATATTTGTAAGATCTGGATAATTAAGGACAGCTTTAGGTTTTAAAGGGGAAGAAAACAATTTACCGTTTTCTATAATATGGCCAAAAAACTCAATTTTATTATGTAAAAATTGACATACATAATCACAAGCTACCTCAAGGTCAATTTTTATATATTCAAGGGCTTTGGTCTCATCAGCAGCGGGAATAACAATATCATCCTTATATGGGAGAGCAATACTTTTGGAATCAGATGTCGGAAAATGGCATTTATGTACCGCATAAAGGAGGAAGGATAAGTACTTAGTCAAAAAGGCTGATACCGACCATTGTGAGTAACAGAACTAGTAAATTTGCGGCTACTTTCATTTATAACGACATGGGGGAAAATCCTTTTTTTAGATCTAGAGTAGTAAATATTTTAGCATTTTGAAGAAAATCTAAAATATCGTCGATTAAAGGGAGAGGATAGTTATCTTTAATAAGTTTGCGATTTAAACGTCTATAGCCAATGGAATCTCTTGATTTCCTGTCTTTTTTCTTTACTGCCACAACTTGACTAGCATAAGATGAGGAACACGGTTTAACGATTCCATTTTTAACCCATTCGCCAACTTGAGCATCCACTATATCTCGTTCGGCAAATGGCAAACATCGGGGCTTGTGAAATATCGGTTCGTCGTATGTAAGAGCGATATCAAGCTCAATGTTTGCAATTTTTGTTTTTTAGGCGTGTATGTCGATAGCAGTTGTTCGACTTTAGCTCGATTATGTTGAGAAACGTTTGGATTGATATCAAATGTAAGTGAATCGTCAGAAATCGTCATTATAAAATTTTCATTTACACTATCAGTTGGTCTTTAAATTTGTGAACATTTTACGACTGTAGGCGATATATGTAGATGTGCTTATTTAATTACGTCACAACCGATTATGAGGTCATAATTTTTACAAAAATTTGGTACAACAGAAATAGTAACAGGAAAAATTTGATCATTTATAGTAATTTCAGAGAATCAAAAGTTCGTATCACATTAATTCGTGAAAAACCAAAACCTGTTAATAATGTATCGGTTTATATCAGTGGTGGTGCATCTATATTTATGTAAGTCGAATTTCTTAGTAGTGTCATATTGCTACCTGTGTCTACTAAACCGTTAAGTTTACGGCCAGAAGTCGTTACGTTTTTACACATATTAATAGGAGAAGTCAATTCATGAACAGCATTTACACCAGAAGGTGGTGTAGAGAAGTGTTATTTATATATATATAAATTAGTTCGTTGACATTCAAATGATTTGTGACCATAAAGATTGCATGGGTGACATCTGGGGCCACGTAAATGATTAGGACAAGATTTTGATAGGTGACCTATATCATTACAATTAGAACAACGTTGGGGATTTTTAGCTGCGTCAGAAACGTTAAGTTCTGTGGGTTTTCTTTGGAAGTTTTGTTTTTTAGTATCACGACTTCGGTTGTCATATGAATTAGATCCATTGAATTAGAGATGTATTCCCATGTTTTTAATGACAGTTTCATAGGTACGTAATTTTTGCTTAAATTCGGAAAATGAGGTTGCACCATAGAGAATTATTTTATCTGAACAAGGTCCATCAATTCCATTAATGATGTACTGGATAATTGATGCTTTGTCAATATTTGAATCACATTTATTTGCTAATTCACGCATGAAATTAAAATATTGCATTAAAGTCTCAGTTTTATACATTTTTCTTTTTTTTTATTAAGCCGTGAACTTCTATGGAAGTAACTGAATCCAAAAATTCTTCAATTAAAGCTTTCTTAAATGACTCGTAGGTATTTAAATTTCTTTGAGAAAAATAAATGATTTAGCCTTTTCATATACTAGACGTTTTGCAAAAATTATTATTTGAGAAGAGCTGATAGTTGGGAATAAATCAAAATTTTCTTCAATATCGCGAAAAAAGCTATTTATAGAATAAAAATCTTCTCCAGTAAATTTTCTGCAAGTAGTGGAAATATCACGCAATAAACTCCAAAACTGAGTATTCATCTCTGTAAAGGAAGCATCATTTGAATGCGAAGGGATAGTATTTTGTGTACGAAGAAAATAAACATTTTGACCTGCCGCAAGAAAGAATAACCTTGAACCCTGGCTAGGGTTTGGTCGGAAAAAGGAGAATGTTGGCTTGTTCTTTGCGGTGAGAAACTCCTATTTAACGAGGGGGGATCTACTGCTGTTCATTTTTGAAACGTGGGTTGATTCTCAGGGTTATAAGCTATGATTTCTGTCTCAGAAAAAGATGATTCCGAGTTATTTAATGTTAGTTGGAATTAATTTAAGTTTGTCAAAGCTTTAAATATACTATTGCATAAATTTTGCTCATTTGTTTCCAAGGTCTAAATGCAATAAATCAGCAACTGAGTTGAAATCAGGCAATGAAACTTCGGTTAAAATTTTTTCTTTATGTTCTTCAGTTCTAAACTCTTTAGGGGATGTGGAGAAATTTCTTATCTTATTTCGTGAAGAATGGTCAAATTCAGTGAACCCTAAAATAGAATTTAATGTTTTTACATCACAAGTTGTACCACATTTCTACAAATTGGCAATTATGGGAATATCACCTAATTTAATATTTCTACAGGGCATCTTACTACACAAAATTAATCACTTTGATTAAAATTTGATTAATCACTTAAATTGCATCGCTTTTGAACTGTTTTGCTCAGCATAAAGTCCACGTGCGCCAATCTGCGCTACACTATGTATTACGAACACATGAAATCTTTTTATAAAATATATTTTCCCCATTATTATTAAAATAAATAATGAACAATTTTTTTTCAGTTATTTTTTAAATCCTTGAGTAAATAACACGTATATTTATTGGTTTCTTTTCGTGTTCTTTACAACTATCAAAATGCTTATCCTTCAAATAGGTATTCTTTGGGCAAATCACAATATTTTTAAGTTATCCGACTCTATACGTTTGAAACCGTGATTTTGCAAAAGCGTATAAATGGATAATATTTGTGATATTTAGTGTCACTTAGATTAGAAAATGTATATAAAATTGTTTTAAGAATAGTATTACAATAAAAAATTATTTAAGTACAATATTTCGACAAAAAATGGACATAGAATGACCCATTTTCAAAATGTTCTCCTTTCGTGAAACATGCTTCTATTATAATAATATTTTGCCTGTATATAGCTCAGACCTCTGTACAGAGGCTCAACTAAAATTTTTAAAATATATAACATAGAAGTGGGTTTATCTATGTTTTACGACAACAGAGGGGAGAAATTTTAAGAAAAAAACACCGATAACTATTTAAATCGGTTGTAACTCTGAAAATAATGTGAATTTTTCAAAAATCGTAGTTGAGACTGTACAGAGATCTGAGCTATGTACAGGCAAAATATTATTATAATAGAAGCATTTTTCACAAAAGGAGAACATTTTGAAAAAAAGGTTATTCTAAGTTAATTTTTAGCCGAAATATTGTATTTAAATAATTTTTTTTGTCAAAATGCCCTTAAAACAATTTTATACATGTATTCTAATCTAAATGACACTAAATATCATGAAAATTATTCATTTATGCGCATTTTTAAAATCACGGTTCCGAACGTATAGTCGGATACCTTAAATCATTCTACAAATCTTTTTGAAGATTGTTCATTACAAATAAAGAAACCTTTCTATAACTAGGAAAATCTTTTGAAAATACTTCTTCGAAATTTTATTTTGGTTTTTTCTGCCAATAACCAATTATCCTTTATTTCTTTTTGAAAGAAATATTTATAATCCAGTAACAAAAATAGCTCAGAATGTTGGTGAAAAGCATTAAAAAAACCTTAGCTCACTTGCTCTCAGTAAAATGGTATTAAATTTTAATTCTTGTTAGCTGGAAAAAAGAATTCTATTGAATCTTTTTTAGAAATAATAATAATAAAAAAATTAATTACTGAAAGAAAGAAATGTTTTTAATGAAGAGAGTTAGGATACAATAAAGTGGATATTTTTTTACGAGGATACTTCAAAATATTTACCTTGAAGTTTCATTTCTGAAATAAGTTCCTTTATTAAAAACTTAATATTTCGGTAAACCGATAAAAAAAATTAAAGGAAGAATAAAAGAAGTTTATTAAAGAATTTGAAGTAGTATTGACAAGATTATGAATGTTTGAAATACTTCATTTTGAACTAGGTCGTATATTTGTTATGTATAATCCGCTTAGAGCAGTGCTTCTCAAACTTTCAATATACGCGACCCACTATTCAATCATCATTTTCATCGGGCCCCCCTTTATACAATAACAATGTATTGAATTCAATAATACTATGCTTTGACACTAAAGCTACAATACGACTTTCACCTCTTATGTACCCCCGACGTATATAAACGTCTAGCTCAGCCACAGCATTAATTTTCTGGACGTATATATACGTCCTTCCGAAGAAAGATCTTTCTTGTTTAGGGCTATTTATAAAATTATTCCGAAGGCTTTGTGGAATGCAGTAAAAGGACCTTGACAGTGTTTGCGAAAGATTTACTTGTTTTAGAGGATTTGCTTATTTATTCCAGTTCTCTGCTCCCCCACCCCCTCAAAAAACATCAAAATAAGCTCATCTACGAGGAAAACGGTGGAATTAGGAAGCGAATCGCGTAACTTAAAATCAGCAGTTATAAGGAACTAAGTACAAACCGAGCAAATTATCAAGATAAGTGTTAATATAAGCCCATGGGGTCACTGATAATTATCAAATTTGTTCTTAACATATTGTTAAATTAATAATAAAATATACTTTGTACAGTACTCATACATTTATAAGTGTAACATATCAGTGTAAATATGTATTTTATATTTTATTATATCACAAAGTATTTTGTTTCTTTACTTTCAGTAAATTAATAATTATTTTAAATAACCTTTTGTTTTCGACTTTTCAATATGCTCGGGCCCCGCTCGTAGAGTTATCACGTCCCCCAAGGGAGGCACGCTCCACAGTTTGAGAAACACTGGATTAGAGTATATAAGACATATAAAGAACTTTAATAAATTAACTTGAACACTGTACCGTAACACTGTTATGTGCCACCAAATTTTTTTAAAATTATTAATTATAAAATCCAGAACCGAATCTTTAGGCTCTTTACAGAAATAAACTAAGGGTATTCGCGGTATATTTACGTTATCCTTTCGTGGACAGATGAGTATAAAAAATGATTAGGTTCGAAATTCATTGATGGTGACGGTTACATTTGCATATTAATTAACTATGAATGACGAGGAAAAACTCATTTCATTTTGTCATAACCGAGATATAATTTTAAGACATTCAGAAGAGTCAATTAATTTATTTTGGATTAAAATTAGAGGCTATCCTCTCTTAATAATCAAGAAAACACTTTAAATATATTGTTGCAGTTTTTTACATCTTATTTGCATGTATTTGGATTTTCAGCCTTAACAAATATAAACATGAAAACATGATCGCGAGACTTTCAGTTGTAGATGACTACATGGCAGAGGTATTGTCATTTTTATAACCAAATATAAACAAAATTATCAAAAATCATCAAGCTCAAATTTCGCATTAAATGTATTCTAATAATTAATTTGTAATTAATTACTCAATAAACATTTTGCTGTCTTCACCGTCCACATTATTTTAATTAACATTGAAAATTGTTATCATAAACTATTTTAAATACTGTATTATAAATATGTAAAATTCTTTTAAATTTATTTTATTGTAAGTATGTCACCAAATTTTGAAATTGCTATAAGTATACGGCAACAAAAAAAAGGTTGAGAATCGCTGAATTAGAATACACACACACACACATTCAGGCTCTTTTTTTTGGTCTAATTTTAATTTAAAAACTTATTAATATGTATTTTTACGAAGCTCCATGTCTCTCTGGAGGAAATTGGTAATCTAAGTCACTCATAGTAAGAAGTTAATTACCCTAGACCGAATTAATCAATCCCCAAACATGAAATAAAATATACTGTTTATTTACATGATTTTAAAGAATACAGTTAATGCTTTTAATAGTTACTGTACTATAATACTGTTACGTAGCTCCAGGTTCGTGGATTTTATGCAAAACAATCACAAAGAAAATAAACAGTTATTTAAGAGCGATGCGAATTTATTATGAAAAATCCAATCTTTTAAAAATAGGATTAAGCAGCAATATTCACAGAGTATATACCCGAAGGTCTTCACACCTTCAACAGCAATCAAACACAATCATCAATGTTTAAAAATACACGTAAGTAAAATATTATTCACAAGCACAGCCTAGCTAATCACTAGTCAAAACAATCCTCACTATTCGCTGGATAAAATCAGACTGACTGACTGCGGCTGGCATTGCTCTATTTATAAACCCGACGGAAACTTCCAGAAAAATCTGCACGTGCCATAAAGCGTGAACTTCGTGGCGAGATCCACTACTTTCTAGAAGAATCCAGAGGGTCCCAAACTCGCCAACATGGTCGCCAAAGTCGCCAAATGAGCCGCCAACTTGGTCGCCAAAAATGCCAACTTGGTTCTACCGTCAAGATTGCGCCAAGTTCTCATTGAATAGCAATTATAACATAAGGGGTGGCATTGCTTGTGAATAGTACCATTTTAACATGAAATAAATATAACACATAGAGTAATATAAATGCATTAAACATCCAAATACAAATTATTTACACTATTTACACAAAATTCGTAACAATTCATTTATTTGGCTGGGAGAAAGATGAGGTGGGGAGACGAAATCAGGAGTCCCTCAATGTCATATGCCATACATTTTTTAAGAATCAATTCTAAGTAAAGCAGTAAAGGCTCTCGCGTGTTTTCTTTCGCTATTGTTTTTTCTGATACTCAGACGCTTCCTCCGTTAAATTTCTATGTCATTTAGTCTCTTTATGTCATTTTACCTTACAATTTTGGACAATAAATTAACGTCATATGTTCTTACGCTCCCTTTTTTCAAGTTTAATATCCAATGTTGTTTTGTATCTTTTTAGTATTTGTAGATTGTTACAGTTTCCTGTTAAGTATACAAGTTTCCAGATAGACTAGTTACAAATGCGGTTCCTCTTCAGTATGTATTTGAAAAGGAAACCTGAAGTCATTACTTAATTCAGTTAAATAACTTAAAAACAAGTAATATAAAAACATTTTTAAGTCAGTTCCTATTTAGGTAAACAAAGAAAATTTTTAAATAGTTACAATTAATATAAATATGTAGCGAAGATTACAAGAAAGAAATTGCGTATGTGATATTTATGTGTGGACGTGGTATTTCGAGAACATTATACTAAGATAGTAAGTATAGATGTTGCTTTATTAGTAGAAATGCACATGCTGACACAAATACATAGGTATTGAAACGTACAATGAACACACGAAATGTATTGTTAACATACATGTTAAAATGGGATATTGTAACTCTCAGCCGGCTGTTAGCGACACTCTTCAGGGGCTGCTTCAACAATTTTTTCTGTTTCTTTTTTCAGTGCGTAAATGAGGGTCTAACTCTTTGTACAGCAGTATTGTCATTGCCCTAAACATTTTCAAGCAGATTTAAGCTCGAGATACTATTTACTAGTGAATTACATGTATATTTTACCAGACATTAAATTATCTTTGCTACTTTTTCTTAAATTTGTGAAATGTTCCACATTTATAAAAATGTATTAAATAGTTTTTGATGCTATTATGTTTAAGTAAGCTCAATTTTCTTGTGCCTATTGTACTACAATATTATATTCCTTGAATTTCTTATTGTAGAAAAAAAAAAGGAATGATTTTGGAGATAGTCAAAGAAGGAAACCAAAGTAAAATATAACAAAATTTGCAAATACATTAAAATTAACTAAATACTTTTAGTCTGCAAGAGTTTATATTTATATAGATTATATTTTATATGTATATTTATATTTATATTGTCCCAAGTAAGACCGCATTAAAATTATAAGAAAGTAGATATTTTAAAAGAAACTTAAATATGATTTTGAACATTGAGTTTTATATAAAAGGTATTCAAATATTTTTGCTGCAAATTATTTTTCCCCCGGCTGAATATGAAAAATTTAATCAAAAGTCCATTTTTAAATGATGTATTACGTACTAGCTATGAAGCGCACGATAATTAATATGCTTTGGATATTTTAATTCTAAGATCACATAATTCAGAATTTGAGAAACAGTCATTACAAAATATAGCATAAGAGTTCACTCACACATGAAAAGAATATAAACTTATCACGTTTATAAAAATTCCTTTTGAATTATGAGCAAAATCTATCATGGAAATGTTTTCTCCACTTATTTAAGAAAACTAAACTTAATTAATGCAAAGAAAGAAAATAAAATCAAGTTTTAGGATTAAAAAAAATTATTTTACTTAAGAACTCATAGGAAAGTATATAAAATATTTGTATAACGGATTTATACTATCTTGGAAAAGAACAAATTTTCATATTTATTACATAAAATGTAAAATTTTTCCCAAGAACTTTATTTGCTCCAAGCTTTTATCTGAAAGAAGAAATAAAACAAATTATTTTTGAAGGGTACATATATTTTCACGTAATAAATGTTAATGACTATAATCCTTTCAATTTTGATACAAAACTTTCATAATATCTTTATGTGAAATCTTATCTCTTCATATATTATAGTTTAGTAGACGACATTTCGTTTTTGAAGAATTTTTTATTTTTTCGGGACACTCTTGAAAACATGATTACTGAATAATTTAATTTTCGCCATCTAATCTTTTTTCTCCAAATCTTTGAAATTGAAGTATTTTTCTTGGTACAAAAACAAATATGTTGCAAAGTATAAATGAAGTATGATATTACCAAGGCAAATTTAATTTCTGGCTTTTTTGCTTGAGAAATATCAAAAATATCGGAATGAATCTTTCCGCCTTTATAATTTCAAATAAATTTATAAAGATATAAATTTTTCTAACTGTAATATATAGACTGAACCAAAAGTTTTGCACTAATTATATTTATTGTGCCCAAACTATTATAATTTGACAGATGCTTTTTTCTCTATGTATTGTGAGTGCTGCTATGATTTTTTTATAAGACCATTTACCTCAGTAAATTTCTACGTGAGCTCCCTTAGTAGATCGGAGAATGTCTAAGTGGTATTCCATTTTCCTCTAAGTGTTAAGATCAACATTTGCTTCACTAACACTTGGCCGGCCTCTCCTATGAAGAGCTTTAACTCTGCCTATTTCTTTTAACCTCTGGCTGCGTAGTTAGTTTATCAAAATAGGTTCGAAAACTGCGTTTTTTGTTGTTGTTTTTTTTTGTACTCCATATTTCAAATCTAATTATTCAATCTACATTTATAAGCTAAAATATACAATTTTTTGTGAAAGAGCTTTTATTTTAAAATACAGAATTCGATCATAAAACAATGAACATAAAAACATAAATTAAAACATAAACAGGAACAGCTCGGGTTGCACTGCGAAACAGTCGGAAACAAGTAATAAAAAAAATAGTTTTTAAGTCAATTCCTACTTAGATCAACAACGAAACATTTTATTTTAGCTACTTTTTATTAAATAGTTACAATTAATATAAATATGTATATACATAGGACAGAATCACAACATTAAGTGGTAATTAGTTTTTTTAATTATCATTAAAGTATCGTATTGTCCTTTTAATTTCAGTCCAACTGAATGCCTTAACACGTGAGAAAAAAAACTTTTTCAAGTTTTGGCACAAGTCGCCAAAATGGTCGCTAAGTCACCAACGTGGCTGTAATAGTAATTCTTTAAATAATTAGTTTTAATTAATTAATTTTTATTAATTATAATTAAATTATTGTACTGTCATCCAAAATGATCCTGTATATAAAATTTCAGCTCAATTCAGCGCTTTAAAATGTATTTTATTAACGATTGAAAATTCCACCAAGATAAATAAATAAATATACAAATATATAAATAAATAAATATATAGACAGTGCGAGCTAATAGTAGGAATTGAAAAAATGCATACCGGCGGAAATCGGGGGTTGAAGCAAATTTTGCTGAATGTACGTTCTACGTTGTCCGTGGAAATCGTGGGATGCGCAGTGAGAGAGATAAACATTTCATACCATCGCTGTATTCGTATTGCATCAGGTTATTTAATTCCATATCGATGACGAAATTTACGCTGAACATTAATAGGCGGTTTTGTTTCTTGAAACCAAAGCGTACATACATTACGCTTTCTCTTGAATCGATGCCATTTCGGAAAAAAAATTATGTTTTTCTTTCAAATGTTCCCCTGAGTCAGTTTTGAAGGTGCATTCGCGCCGTCTATACTGCACATTAAAACTATTAAAAACTGATCTATCCAATGTTACAAAAGTTACATTACTGTATTAAATGGTTACTTTGTAATGAATTTTTATAATCAGGGCAATACTCTGGGTTCACACCTTTGTAAGAAAGACATGATTTTCGGTCGAACTGGCGTCTATTCAAGAGAAAGCCCAATGTGTGATTTGGTTTCACGAAACGAATTCGCCCATTAATGTTTAGCGGGAATTTCGTCATTGTAATGGAAGTCCTGATACAAGATCAATAAGGCTATGGTATAAAATGTTTAAGGTATCCGACTACGTTCGGAAACATGATTTTAAAAAAGCGCATAAATGAATAATTTTCATGATATTTAGTGTCACTTAGATTAGAATACATGTATAAAATTGTTTCAAGGACATTATGATAAAACAAATTATTTAAATACAATATTTTGGCAAAAAATTAACTTAGAATAACCTTTTTTTCTGAATGTTCTCCTTTTGTAAGAAATGTTTCTATTGTATTAATATTTTGCCTGTATATAGCTCAGACCTCTGTACAGAGGCTCAACTAGAATTTTTTTAAAAGCATAACTTGGAAGTCTGTTTATCCATGTTTTACGAAAACAGAAGGGAGAAATTTTAAGAAGATACGCCGATAATTATTTCAAATGGTTGTAACTCTGAAAATAATGTGAATTTTTCAAAATTCATAGTTGAGCCTCTGTACAGAGGTTTGAGCTATATACAGGCAAAATATTAATACAACAGGAGCATTTCTTACAAAAGGAGAACATTTGGAAAAAAGGTTATTCTTAGTTAATATTTTGCCAAAATATTGTATTTAAATAAATTTTTTTCGTCATAATGTCCTTAAAACAAGTTTATACACGTATTCTAATCTAAGTGATACTAAATATTATGAAAATTGTACATTTATGTGCTTTTTTAAAATCATGGTTCCGAACGTAGGAAGCAGGCAGTGTAATATAAGACACATTAAAGAACACTTGGTTGCACCTGGAATACCACCTAGACAGCCCTCAAGCTGCCAAGGGTACACACGTTGTAATTTATGTAGGTAAATATCTTATAAAAATTCATAACAGTACTAACAAAATATCCAAGCAAGTGTATGGCTCATTATAAAAGTTAGAGCACAAGAAATATTTATAATCATGACAAGATTATATATCACACATACTTCCAACATTTCCTGTAATACTCAATGATCTCCAGATTAACAGTTCTATAAATAATAAAAACCATGGCTACAAAGACTGTAATGAACATTTAAAAGAAAAAGTGCTCTTTCCTAACGATCTGTGTATTTAATTTTGTTTTTGTATTCAAATTCTTTTAAAAATGTAAACATTTTATGACTAAAAATAGCTTATACTTTTCTTAAGAAACTAAGAAAAACCTCAATTCACTGAAAATGAGGAAGTAATTAACTTGTTTTTCTAGAGAAAATAGACTGCTAAATATATCTCATGACAGAAATACCGCTATTTTAATACTAAGCCGATGTCATTTATATGTTCCCTAGCGAAAAACAATCCTTATAAATTACAATGTATCTATATTGATATCATAGATATTGTTAAGTTTTTATGAGGATATTTATATCGTTTCTTTTATCAAGTGTTTGTAAATAGTTGTCATAAATAATAAGGGAATTGAATTCCATCATGGCCAATAATATTTATATTCGAACTTCCACCACATTTTGATTAAATTATCCTAAGGTTAAACAGGAATTTTATTTAAAGAATAATGAAGTTTAAAGGAGGTAGCTCCTTGTGCGTTTGACATTTAAAATGTTGAACAAAAAAAGTAGAAAGCCTACTTTTAAAATTGTTTTTATCGTATTTATATTGTATTCTACAGTTAAGAGTTTCAAACGGCCGCTTGATGAATGCATTTGTGTCATTTTTATTGAGTAGTATTATTCAATTTTTTATATTTTTTTCATTGTAATTTTTTCTTTGTTGAAAGTTAAACTTGAATTTTAATATGCTGTCTTACAATCAGAGAAAAATATAGCTCAAAGTATTGTTGTTCCTCGTACATATCACCCCTCGTAGATAGCTTGGATCCATATATATGTAACATAATTTCCAATTTCCAAATTCTTAGTAAAATATTTTGTGACTATTAAAAATGAGTGTGCATTTATTAACGTATCATTCTAAATCAAAATGAAGCTTATTGAAGAGCTCCCAGTAATTTTGAGCCAATAACTATAAGAAAAGACAAATAATCAAATTCCATTTCTAATGAAGACTTAAATTAATTGTGATTAATATAGTCACTGAAAAGCTGTTTTTAGATGAAAAATTAATAAATGACTGAAAAGAGTTGTAATAAGTATAAATTATATGTATATACTAGCCATTATCCTCCCGCTTCGTTGGATATTTCATAATGTCATATGGCTGGCTATACGCTGTATTTTTTAAGTTACTGATATCTAAGCCTTAGCGTTAAGCTTTCATTTGTTTTCAAAGCATTCATATAACCTTTGCCTGTGTATTTAAATAGCGCAAGACTTGAATTTTTAAAACGGAAATATATTTATCTTTTAAGCTATCGTAACAACGAAGAACAATTTCCCCCAAACATGTTATTACTGGATTTCTAAAGAACAAAATAAATACGTTAGACATATTTTAAATCATTAGGGCTAATGGCAACTTTATCAATAAAGCAACCGCTATCCCTTCAAGAGAAGATTTCCACAAAACCCAATTTTAGCTATGTTTATCAAATTTCAAGTTTGTAGCTCTTATAGCTCAAAAACAGGAATTTTTTTCCTTACAACCCCATTTGTGAGTCGATTTCGATAAAACCCATTCTATATAAATGTCAATTTAAAAATAGAAATAAGTGGAAACAATATATATATATATATATACAACACACACACATATATATATATAAAATCAACACAATATGTTCGATAAGTTGCAACAAGAAAAGGAAGTAGAGTTTCCTTATACTACATTTAAAATCTAATAACTACGGAATTGAATCTTTGATGTTTCGTAAAAAATCATTATTCTCAAATTTCAACTTTATATAAGTTACTAAATCATCTGAAGTACATTTTAAGATAACAAGATATGTTTTCTTATTTTGGAAAAAATACCTAACATTTTTCCAAATTTCCACACAATAGTATTGAAAATCTTCTGTGTAATAAGGATAAGATGTATTTTATATTGGCAGTCTTTTATTTTCCAAATCCAGGATAATTGGGAAAGTATCCTACGAGATTTATATATAGATTTAAACTTTCTGAGAAAAACTTCTGACCAACTGTATGTTTCTTAAAATAGGTTTTTTTTTGTTTAAGAAAAAAAGTGATCTAATATATGATAGTATTTGTTTCTCTCTAGATAAAATAATACTTTTGAGCTCTATATTTCACAAAATGCTCTTTAAAACCAAATCTCTCTTTAAGATGAATACGAAAATATTCTTTAGAAACATTTTACTTATTTTGAATTTAAATTAGAATTAGAGCCTGTTTAGTAGATGTAAAATTTTTTGATTACTTGAAGCAAGTGCCTATATAATTAATATGTGGTACATGAAACATAAAATTAAAAATAAAAATATGAAAAGTACTTTGACAAAGATAAAAATTAAGTGAATTTTTTAAAATATGAATTGATAATTAGAATTATCTTTATCAAGTTAAATGAATTAATAAATAAACTATTTAAACTAAATTTTATCGAATAAGTGGTTGTTTTAGTTATTTAAGGAAAAAATTTTGAAGTATGCAGCTAAAAATATAAGTGCGCCATACATTTAGGTTTTATTTCAAAAAACGTGTTTCCTGACATGTACTTTAAATAAAATACAAATAAATAGGATATGCATGATGCTTTAATTATCACTTCAATATTTTCCCCCTTATTATTTATTTCCAATTAAATTAAATTTAAAAGTAGAACTGTTTTTTTATGCATACATAATCAGATTTTGAAAAATTTCCTATAAAATGAAAAGTAATCGAAAGATTTCGGATAACACTAATATACATAAGAAGAAGAATAAGAAAACATGAGAATTCTTTTCTTTCTTTTTTCAGTTCCTACTCTTAGTTCACTCTCTCCCTATATTATATTTATATAGATATCTTGTTCAAATTTTCAATCATTAATTAAATACTTTCTATTAATCCATTCAAGTTCAAATATTTTTTTAAAATTGTAGTGGATGACACTTGATTTTAATACAGTATTTTTCAAATATTAATTCATTAATTAAATTTTATTTTTTAATTTTAAATTTATTCTGCGTTATTTCTGTCGAGTTTACAACCAGCTGCAACAGATGGCGTCAGTACGTTTTTCTAAAGAAGTATGAAATGATTTAGAAAAATTTATATTACTTGTTTTTCTTAATTTTTCTTTTATTTCGAAACCCACTCTGTCGTTCTCAGAAGGCATTGATTTACAGTCATGAAACCATACATGTATGCAAGAGGAGATAAGGAAATGATTCCGAAATCGCAGAAAAGAGAATAATGAAGGAATCACATCAGCATTTCTCAAATTGTGCGCCCCCTACCCCCTAGGGGGTGTGATAACTCCTCAAAGGGGGCGCGAGAATATTGAAAAGTCGAAAATAAAAGATTATATAAAAAAATTACTAATTTACTGAAAGAGTAAATAATCGAATTACATTCTGATATAATAAAAAATTAATACACATTTACACTGATGTAATACACTTATAAATGTATCAGTACTGCACAATGTATTTTATAATTAATATAACTATAGTAAGTTGAGAACAAGTTTAAAAATTACCAGTGACCCCATGGGCTTGTCATGTATAAAATTATACGTATACAAAATTAACACATATCTTGATAATTTGTACGGTTTATAATTAATCCTTTAACTGGAGATAAAACGGTACGCTATTCGCTTCCCAATGCAAACTTCTACGTAAGCGATATATTGGGGGGAAGAGGTAGAAAAGGAATAAAACTGAGCAAATCCTCTGAAGTAAATAAATCCTTCACTAACACTGTTAAAATCTTTTTATTCCATTCTAAAGCTTTTAGAATAATTTTATGGAAAGCAATGCACAGAAAATATCATACTTCGGAAAGACGTATATATACGTCCGGGGAAATTGACGCTTTGACTGAGCAAGACATTCATATACGCCGGTGGCAGCTTCAGCGTCAAAGTGTAATATTATTGAATTCAATACTTTGTTATTGTATGGAGGGGGCGCGATGGAAATTATTATTGAATATTAAGTCGCAAGTATTGGAAGTGTGAGAAGCACTGAATTACGTGGTATAAAAGTGGATATACATCATTAGTAGTAAAACTACTCTGGCAGTTATACAAGCAATAACATGACTGGGTATTTGAACAGTTAGGTTACATATAACGCACTTTGATGGTTTCTGTTATACACATTCAACTTTTCACAGTCAGTTCAGCTGTATTCCTAGATGGCAGCTGTTGCAATCGAGGCACGTTTCAAAAAGGCTCTGCTAGTAAGAGATCTAGTGTCCAGGAAGCCGTGGAAGCACGGCATATTTTCTAAGACAGGGGTGTCAAACTCGCGGCATGCGACTCACGAAGAACATTTTAGCGGCTTGGTCAAATATATCGGCACACAATAATGTGTAATAAAATATCGAAATTTCTCCCTGAATAGGAAAAATAGTAGTGATGAGAGAGAGGCTGGACGACCCCCCTTTTTCTGGTAATTCCTATATGTGTCCCCCCCCCTTGACTGGATGTCGTCACATTCTTTCAGGAGGGGTCTGTCAAAGATCTTGGGTCCGTTGTTGAGGTCGAAAATCTCGTAAATCTTATAAAATGTAACTTTGCGCTATTGGGAATATACAATTGGAGACTCGGCTTGGAAGACAGTAGTGAGTTCTGCCCAATAATTTGCAGGTGATTCGGTTCACTATTTAAAGAAACGCGTGCCAAGTTCGGCAGAGTTTCTTGTCATCCAAATTTCATCCCAAACATAATGTAGAGGTGTAGTCAGTCACTACCCCGCATTGACACCGGCCATCCATGCTCCTCTTGGGACCTTCCCTCTCAAAACTAAGTCTTCTCTTATAAATTTCTTTTTTTTTTGTAAATGTAAAATTTTAACTGTGTAATAATAAATTTAATTATAACTTAAATTAATGTTCGTCTAATCATTGAGTAATTATTCTAGTTGAGTTTTGCTGATTTAACATTGACCATGATGCGATTAAGTAAATTTGAACTTGGGTTTATTTAGATTGAAAATATAATTTAATGGCCTCGCATCAGTTAGCAGAGAAGAGATGTCAAGTGTCAGGACGTAAACATTAAATTTTTCCTATTCTTTGATTTCTTCTTTATTATAATGTATTAATCAATATAAACTTACATTTCTGTGAATATTGACTTTTTTTGTGACCCACTTAAGTTAAACCTTATTTCTTTGGCCTAAGTTAGCTCTTCAGTTTGACACCCTTGCTCTAAGACATTGTTGAGAGTATTGCGCAGCATGTGGCATAGTATCGCCTATCTCATAAAGAATCCTGAGTGACCTGATAGAAGAGACAATACAAAAGGCTTTAAAATTATGTCAACGTAGTTTAGAGTTGTCAATGTGCCTTTAACCCACTGATACTCAACCTATAACCCGCGAGCCACATGTGGGCCACCGGCCTTTTCTGATTGGCCAGGTCAGGTCCCATTGCACTAAGAAATACAATTACTTGTGAACAACTTCCTAAACATTTAGTGGGAAATTCTATCAATCAAAGGAATTAAATATATCAATTTTGCTATCACTTTGTTTTTTTAATAGTAGAATGTAAGGAAGAGGCCTGTCACATAAATAACAGAAATTATCCCATAATTCAGCAAAACTTGCAAAAAAATAAATATTTTTATGTGTATGCTTGATTGAAAAGTTAATACGATATTAAAATAAAAGTTAAAAATAAGTTTTAATATTTTGATCAATTTTGCTTTGTTCAATTATGCGTTAGTTTTATAGTGTGCTTGTTCCATTGTCCGCATGTTGCGGCCCGCGTGAACTACCTGTCATGTGTATGCGGCCCAGCGGGAAAAAAAGGTTGAGTACCTCTGCTTTAAGGGTGATTGGAGGTGATAACGTTCCAATTAGTTTCTCCCTACCCTGTCAAACTTTGTGTAACGGCAGTAAGACATTCGGTAATAAGCTCTAGTTCAGACTGCCGGTCTAGATGCAGTCTCATCCATAGTAAGTAATAATTATTACCAATGAGATTGAAACAAATTCATGAGGATCACACGCCTCCTATCTATCCCACTTCAGCTTGATTAAATTCTGAAAAATTCAATCGACACTGATGTTGAGAGGTCAGTCGTCTTCGAATAGTTTCCTTTTTACCATTGGATACTTTGGAGGAGGGTAAATGTTATTGAATCGATACTGACGTAGTTGTTTTGTGGAGATGTTTTCCTAGTGTTTAAGGACTACTTGTGGCTGGCGTGTCATAAGCTCTATTCTTGGTTCGACTGAAGACCAGCCGTGTGTAAAGAGGTCCAACTCTTCCCATTGAAGTAGTTGGTAGTTAGAAGAAGGGATAGCAGCTTAGGTAGGCTTCCTCTTCACTTGGTCAAGATTAAAAATTACGATTTCCTTCACCAATAGCCTTCGTGATGCTTTTCAGTGTGACGTTAAAAAGCACTCACTCACGGTACATATGTGGTTACTTTTGTGATTGCATTGTCCTCCAATTATTTGTGGTCTTGGTTTGTCCTGAGCATCCCTGGCTGCCAGTTTTTGTCCTCTAATCCAGGGGTACTCAACCTTTTTTTCTAATGGGCCGCATACATATGTCAGCTATTTCAGGCGGACCACATACATATGTGAGTAATTTCTCGAGGGCCGCATACATATATTAGTCATTTTATGCGGGCGGCAACATCAGGATAAATAAGGGAGGGGGATAAATGATTTAAGACCAAGATAACATTGGATATTTAAAATGTGGAAAATTGATCAAAATACTTTAATTCCTGTTTTGCTTTCTTTAATTATTATTTTTCTCTAATACTAAATTAGAAGCATTTAAGAAACACTTTTTCACAATTTCTGCATCAGTAAACGGTTTCATATGATATAATTAACTTTATATAATGTATTTGTTCCCGCTGTGATATTACAACGGACAAAACACTTTACTGCTGTTGTAAAGGTTATACAAGAAAGCTTATTTATCACCTCTTAAAAGAGATCTCCGAGGCAAGGTGTCATTTAATGTGTGTGATTCCTGTTTATTGGTATTTTTTAAATGCATCAGTTCCACCCATAAAATTGTCGCTACTTCACTGTTGTTTGATATCACTAATCGTAACCGTCCCAAATAGAAAAAGAATATCAATTCGTACCCCTGCGACATCAACAGCAAAAAGCAAAATTGATATATTTGATTTCTTGACAGAGAATTCCACCAAATTTTTAAAACAATGTTCTAAAATGAGTAAATTTCTCAGAGCACTGGGCATGAACGGGGTACTTTAAAAGGCTCGGTGGGCCGCAGGTTGAGTATCGCTGCTCTAATCCGTTCTGGTCTAAACGAAGTTCCCTCAAAAGTGGAGGCCTATTCGCCTTTTAGATCAGCTTGCTCTAAAACAATAAAGGACCCCTCTCAGTCCATGGGCCTTCAGAACTGCCTCCAGGAACATAAATGAGATTCTTATACAAAATATTGTGCATCTAAGCCGACAGTTCGAATTGTCATAGGACATACTTGTGAATATTTGAGCTTTAAATTTCTTTTGCTTGAAATTTATATGCACGCAGCATGTCCCATTTTGGGGGCTAAAGATTTATAATTTTCATGTCACCACTTGCACAATATATCTAAATTTAAGCTCAATTGAACGTTTTTACATGTGAGAAAAACACTTTTAAAGTTTTGACTCAGACATAATCACAATGTAAGTAGAAGAAAATCTATTGAACAAGTAATATAAAAAAATTTAAGTCGATTCGTACTATGGTAGCGCCATCTGTTGCAGCTAGTTGTAACTTCATCAGAAATAAAGTAGTATATTTAAAATTAAAAAATAAAATTTAATTAATGAATTAATATTTGAGAAACTGTATTAACATCAAGTGTTATCTATTAAATGTTTAGAAAAATGTATTTGAACTTGAGTCGATGAATAAAAAATATTTTATTAACGATTGAATCTTTGAAGAAAAGATATATATATATTATTCTTATTATTAGCTCTCACTCTATATATATATATATATATATATATATATACAGAGAGAGAGAGAGAGAGAAGAGAAAATTAATAGTAGGAATTGAAAAAAGAAACTCATTTCCTTGTCTTGTGTTTTAAAAGTAAAAAAGAAAGTGTAATCTATACTCTACGAAAATAAATCGATCTTTATATTAGGAGTGGATGGAAGTGAAAAGATAATAGATTAAGTAACTTCCTCCTTCTTTGACTTAATTGAATCCGTTCTGACTAAGAAAAGTACACATAGACAAAAGGAATGCTCAATTATTTTATTTCATTGTTTATTCTGCAATGGTTCCCCTTTTCATGAGTGTAACTGTTATTTAGGTTGTCTCTGCATAGGAAGTTTATCGTAGATTTTTCTTAAGTAATCAACAAATTCTTGTGTGGGTTAAGTGACCTCCATACGATTGTTTTATTTTTAAATAGTATTC
>BMAV01008102.1:118836-145215 GCA_019973955.1 Trichonephila inaurata madagascariensis | reverse complement strand
AAAGAAAGAAAGAAAGAAATTGAATACTATACTAACAGTTACTACTACTAATTTAAGTTTAAACCTGACAAGATTGATATCAAATGTTGAAAATTTGCTATTTGTAGCGCCAGATTCATCCCGTCCCCTTCCCTCCATTAAAATCATTTGTGTGTTGCTTAGTTATTTTATTTAATAGTTATTTTATGCGTTAAACAATTTTTAATTTAATTAATCAACATGTGATTTTAAAATTTTAAATACTCTGCTTCATTAGAATTAGAAATTTAATCCTTTCTAAGTGGTAGTACCAACTATCAAAAACATATTTAAGTTGATAAATTTGCAAAAATTCAATAATTATTAAGAAGGGGTCTACCCTAAGCCGAAAAACATGGCAAGGGGTCTATGAAACAAAAAAAGTTTGGGAACCTTCACTTGACATTTTTATGTCAGATAACAGTTCTAGCCTTCGCTAAGAATATGAATGTGAAGAAAAAGTCCAGGCCTTCGCTTAATAATTTAATGTCAGGAAATATTCCAGGCCTTTGCTTGAGAATTTCAATAATAGTCGGCTGAAAAATCCATTTGAGGATTTTTACATGACGACCGGGTTTGTCTTCTGAAGGTGCTTTTCTATCATTCTCGCGCGTAATTAGGTGAAGAAATCATTTTCAAGAAACGTGTATCTTCACATCTCTTCATTCGTATCTGTAACATCAGTAATGCAAATTGATTACATATATGCAATGAAAAATCGCAGTGTTTAAAAATAGGAAGAAAATAATACTTAAAAATACTGGAAACACTGCATGCTATACTATGTTAAATTTGTATTTAGTTTTAGTTCTGCTTGAAATATATTAAAATTTTTTTGCCATTTTACAAACTTGTATTGATGTTTCAATGAGCTTTACTTTGTGCAAGACATAAATGGTATCATGTAGTTGTTTAAATCTTTGGTAAGAAATGCCAATGCGCTTATCTTTTCGAACTTTCTTGTAAAAAGATTTCATTTTTCTAAAAATAATTTTCGTTTGGGAAGAATCAACAATGTTTTCCTCCCCGTCTTTATTTGCATGATGATCTGCAGTGATTTCTTTCACCTCTTCATCTATATGATAACTGACAACGTTTTCTTTCTTGTCTTCATCTATATGATAATTAGAAATGATTTCTTTCACATCTTCATTTGTATGATAATCTACAGTGTTTTCTTTTTCGTCTTCATCTGTACGATAATCAGCAGGGATTTTTGTCACTTCTTCATCTGTCTGATATAATTGACAATATTTTCATTCACGTCTTCATCAGTATGATTTTCTGATGATGCATTCGTTGATATTGGATATAAATGGCAAGCTTCATTGTAAGATCTATTTTCAAAACATTCCAAATTTTTGGATTATTTTGCAAGAAAGTTGAACTTGTATTAAAAATATCGATTAGCTCTTTATCATCCTCTTCAAAATCAGCATTATCAATTGTGAATTTCCTCCCAATTTCGTCATAAAACATATATTTTAAGCCTTGAACCAGAGGAGTTTTCTGAACTTGGCTCCGATGGTTCAGAAATATTGCGTCGAAGAGTGAAGGGAGAGAATTTTTTTGAAGAGCTTGTTTCTTCCATTCCACTCAAAATTGCATTTGTGTTCTGCTGATTATCAAGAATTGAATTATCTGACTCAATTCGACCTTCTGTGGTAGTTTCAAATCTGACATTTTCATAATTTTTGGCCGATTTATTATTATCAATTTTGGGAAACTTTTCAGTTATTTCTCAAAGGTATTTGCTTAGATGTGTACTATCACCTCTTGAAGTTGTGCCCATTTTTATGAAGCATCGTTTATATTAACATTTTAAACTTTCTTAACCCCTTCCCGGTTTTTCCCGAGCTGAGCTCGGGCAAGCGAAACGTACCATTCCGGCTCATCCCAAATTTAGCCCGGGCACATTGAAAATTTACACTGTGCAATCGGATTTCTTGAATTATTTCACATGTGCTTTTTGCGGTTTCCAATATAATTAAAACAAAAATAAATTTCGATAATTTCTTACTATAATAATTCGAATAATTTTTTGCAAAAAGAGGATGTCCTTTTGCTGAGCACCCCCTCCATTCAAAGTGTCTGAAAGACACTTTGTTGTCTACAATTCCCGCAGAGAAGAAAACTAATCGAACACGACAGTTCATTATTTGCTGCTCATTATTTGATGTTGGGTTACGTGCAATACCGTGTATTCGAATTTATTGTACAAGATCACATTTTAAATACTAATTTCATACGATTTATGTAAATTTAAAAGATATAAGCAAAATTTATAATTCAGGGTAAAGGCTAGGTATTCTAAGATTTATATTTATAGTTAGGTGGAATTGATTTCAAATTCTGATGATTTCTGACATAGAAAAAGCTAATTTTACTGGTAAATTACTCATTTATTGAAATAGATTTTTTTTACATTAATTTTTAGGGAAGTTTGTATGTGAATGGTGCTTGCTTATTGTACTTGTTTTGTTGTTTTTCTTTATTGACGGAACTGCTACGCATTGCTTCATTTTTTCTGTTTTCATTTAATCATACAATACCTGTAAGCTATTTACAAATTCAGCAAATTTAAATTTTTTTAAGATAGTGAGCTTCAGAGTATTAGAGTCTTTTTAGTTCTCAAGTCAGCGTATTACAGAGAAAAACTCTCGTCTGCCAGTACAGCGTGACCGAGAAAATATTTGCCTTGGTGCGCATGCGCCAGCAGTGCTATTATTCTTAAAAATAAATGTTTAAAAAAAAAAAAAAAAACATAAAAGTTGACATTTTTTTATTCATTATCCAGAAATAAATGAATAATAAAATCAAAGTGGAAGAGGTTAAATAACATTTGACTAGTTGTTGAGAATTTAGAACCAAAACCACGCAGATTGCCTCAGCATAAGTGAATAAATATCAAATTATCATTTTCTAATATATTATTAAATATTAGAAGCGGATATAAATATTCATAATTTTTTTTTAAAAATGTTTATCTAAAAATAGAATACTTTCCATTGCTTCTCGTTGAAATTCAAAGATATTAATTTTGTAATTATAACAACATTTTGTACAAAAATGAACGTTTTATTCAATTTAAAATCCTACTGAGACAAGCTTCTGAAATAAAAAAATAAAAAATGCAATGCCCTTAACCATCTATATTTAATGCGCATTAAGTGCATTTTCTTTTTAAAAGTGCGCATGAGTTCTAATGTCATAAAATGGCAGCGAAACTTTTAACAGAATATCAAAGGTGAAGGTAAGTTGTGAATAAAAGATTAAAGTGAGCCTCTAATATCCTGGGCCTCAGTTAAGTGAGAAGTGCTATTAGGAAATGCGAGAAAAGTTTTCAAAGAATTTACTCCCTTTTGTCCACGTTTAACGAGCGTCTGTTTGCAGTACCTTGCTCTGAAAATTGAATCTTAAATATTTATCTCTTTCTCAGACACATTCTCCCTTGAATAGTTATTTTCAAAATGGTGATGAAATTTCTTGATATAATGTGAATAATACGAATATTCTCCCCTTTGCATTCCTTTTCTTGAGAATTCAAGTATGTAAACCACATTGCAAGATTTCTTATCTTTTAAAATCTTGAGAATGTAATACATTCCTATACGCATTTGAATTTCTTTCAACTCTGTGTGTATCTCCTTTTTTTAATTATGTATATGTTTTATTATCTATAGCAGTGATTCTCAACCATTGTGGTGCCAAATTCTTGCAGAGTACCGAATTTTTTTTTTAAAAAAATTATTAATTATACTTTAAGAAAAAAAAGCCCTGAACCGAATCATTTTACCGTTTTATAGAAATTAACTATTCATAAAACTATTATTGACAATTCGACAACACTTAAGAAGATAGTAATTCATTACTTCCTAAATTCAGATATAAAAAAGAAATTTGATTGTGGTTCCTAATCCATTCGTGATAACGGATATATCTGTGTATGAATTCACTTTGAATGAAGGACTAATTTCGCACTCTTGTAATAATCGAGATTAAATTTCAAAACATTCGAAAGAGTCAATTAATTCATTTGGATTAAAATTAGAGGAGATTATTCCATAATAGCCAAAAAGCTTTAAAAATGGAATTTCTATTTTCTACATCTTATTTGTGTGAATGCGGATTTTCAGCATTCACAAATATAAAAATGAAAAGAAAGATCGAGACTTTGAAATGTAGATGACGAAATGAGAGTGGCATTATCTTTGTCACGACCAAATATAAATGAAGTTATGAAAAATCATCAAATTCAAATTTCGCATTAAATGTATTCTTAAAATTAATTTGTATTACTTACTCAACAAACATTTTGTTGCCTTTGTCGTACATATTATTTTATTTAACACTGAAAATCATTATCACAAAATATTTTACATAGCGTGCCACCAAAGTTTGAAATTGTTAAAATTGTACCACAACAAAAAATGTTTGAGAATCACTAATCTATAGAAATGCTTGTAATGCATTCCTATATGTATTTGAATTTCTTTCAACTGTATCTTCTTCTTTGTTATCTATATTCTTCATAAAATTTAAGATTTTGTAAAGATAAGAATAATTGTTATCGATTGGTAGCTTATTGATATCGCACTACATAGGTACATGCTTATTGGCATCGGAATGGGTATTCAAAACTCATCAAATTTCCACACTTTACTAACATGAAGACTTTGAGCCATGATAGACTTAATGTGTATGACTCTCTTTACACAGAGAGTCCTCAGTGCGTATACTAAATTAAATGCCCATAAAACGCCAACGAGTTATTAAAACTTAATAGTAGGTAAAATCATTTAGCAGAGTATATTTATGGCAGGGCAGCGTTTGCTGAAGAGATGGCTAAAAAAGGAAAACACATATCATTCACAGTGCACAATAAGTGGTCAAAAAAAGAACAAACGTCATTAAGAAATAAACTCTTTTTATTTCAGCTAAGCGATAAAAATAGTTAAATCAAATAGTAATATTAAAAAGAAAAAGTCATTTACAAAAAAAGAAATTATGGTATAGCTCTTTAATTCATAAAAGAAAAACAAAATAAAACAATTATTAACCCATTCCCTTTCTGATACAAATCAAGTTTACGAAACAGCTCCGATGCTATTCCCGTCGAGAAAAAAAAAGAGAAAGTGAATTATTCGAATTTTTCTAAAAAACACCTGTTCAGCCAAAGTAAGAATGACATCATCAACGTATGATGTCATTCCTCTCGATATTTGAATAAAAATACTTTGCATAACTGAAAACGATTTTTAAACAACGCTTATCTGCGGCAAAACGAAATATATACTTTTAATGTTAAAATTAATTAAAAAATTCTAAAGTAAATTAAGACAAATATGTATATCGGAGAAAGAAAATATATTATGGCCGAAGATAAGAATATTTAGGGTAAGTAGTGCTAACAAGAACTAGCACACAGAACTCACCAGAAATAACGTTCGTGACTATGATCTCTCGCCTATCCTCACTGAAACATCATAACAAAAAATGAGATTAAAGATAAAATAAATTATAATGTTGTTCCATACTTGTAGCAAGTTTCAGGCCCTCGAGAATTAAATCAGCTATTAATAACTGAATTTTACCTTCTTAATTATCGAAATCTGTACTATCATAAACTGCAATAAATTTATTCAAATCGTTCTTATCCAAAGGACATAAGCCCCCAAATTTTTTCGAGATTCATGCTAGAACGTATTCGTGTGAGATCGTTTAATTCGCGTGCACGGTGTAATTTCAAAATAGTGTAAGAAATGAGTTGGGTGTAATTGGTTAATTAAAAAAAATAACTGCCCTTGACATGATATATTCTTAAAAAAATACATAAAGACAATAAAACTCTAACTTTTGCCAATGCAATTGAAATTAGAAAGTTAAAATATATTTTTGGAACAGCATATTCACGTCTAAAAGATTTCTTAAAATACTTGTGTTGTAACTCTCAAATTTAATTATAAATTAAGCCTATCTTACATAAAAAAATGACAGTTCTAGTCTTTGAAGATGCAAGGCAATTTTTATCAATACTATCTTATGAGAAATTTTTTTATATGGGTGTTAAAATTTTTCAATTTATAAAATGATTTATTTCATTTAAATGCTATAAAGTTAGTTTTTTACATAGAAAATGTTTCATAATATTCAAGAGTGAGATAAGAAATTACCTTTTCATTTTTTTCATAACCTTACAAATCTCAAATGCTATTTCTAGATGAAAATTTTTTATTTAAAATTGTGTTTCAAATGACATATATAAAGAGTAACATTTCTGTTTCTAGAAATAACAGAGTTTATTATTAGAAACCATAATTAAACAAACTTTAATAATAAATAAATAAATAATATAAATATTAGATACGTGCAATTACATAAAATACTTAACCGTTTTTAATTTTAAAACTGTAATTTCAAAATTTAGTCCAGAAATAGGATTTATAAACATGATACAATTTACACATTCACGAATACCCACCCAAGAATTTCATATTTTGCCTTTCAATTTTATAATAATCATACCAATCTGAGATCCAAATTTTAGACGAAAAATTGTTATCAAAAGTTGTATTTCTAATAAATAACAACAGAAAACATGAAAATTTCTGTTTTTATAAAATTAATACCGTAAACTCTGGCGTATAACGAGCACTTTTAACCCTCTAAAAAAAGAGAGAAATTTACGGGTGCACGTTTTACGCCGGGTATGAAAATGAAAGCTTTAAAAATAAAAAAGAGATGAGCAAAAAGAAATTTAGACTTCTACATATATCGAAATACTGTTTATTTTAAGGTATCCGACTACGTTCGGATCCGTGATTTTAAAAAAGTGCATACATGGATTTCCTGATATTTAGTGTTACTTAGATTAGAATTCATGTATAAAATTGTTTTAAGGACACATTTTGATAAAAAAAAAACTATTTAAATACAATATTTTGGCAAAAAATTAATTTAGAATAATCTTTTTACAAAATGTTCTCCAATTGTAAAAAATGATTCTGTTATAATAATATTTTGCCTGTATATAGCTCAAACCTCTCTACTGAGGCTCAACTAGAATTTTTAAAAAATTCACATTATTTTCAGAGTTATCACCAATTGAAATAATTATCGGCATTTTTTTTCTTAAAATTGCTCCCTTCTGATGTCGAAAAATATGGATAAACCCACTTCTAAGTTATATATATCAAAAGTTCTAGTTGAGCCGCTGTAGAGATATCTGAGCTATATACTGCCAAAATATTATTATAATAGAAGCTTTTTTCACAAAAGGAGAATATTTTGAAAATGGGTTATTCTATGTTCATTTTTTGTTAAAATAGTGTACTTAAATAATTTTTTATTGTAATACTATTCATAAAACAATTTTATATAAATTTTCTAATCTAAGTGACACTAAATATCATAAATATTATCTATTTATACGCTTTTGCAAAATCACGGTTCCGAGCGTAGTCGGATACCTTAAAGAAATATATAACATATCTTATGAACTTCACAAGAGTGGAAATTCTAGAAGTATACTATTTTTTCAAAGGCCTGAGATAATACCTTGAATAAATAACTTAGAAACATATGAGAATATTCCAGATTTCTTCGTAAGAAAGGGGGTGCGCGTTACACGGCGAATATATCTCGAAATTAAAAAAATCAGCTAAGAAGTATAGGTGCGCGTTATATACGGCGGTGCGCATTATATGCCGGATTTTACGGTAATTATTTATGAAATTATCGTTAATATTCTTCAACAATAATTAAATAATAACTCTTTCTAATACCAGCAAAATTGTACAAAATACTATATCGTGTCTAACTTAAAAATTTTTTTCAAAATTTTACCCAGAAATATGATTTATTACCATGATAATCTTTACACAATAACAAAAACCATAATTTCCGACAATAACATTAGCCATAAAACCGATAATTTCCTATTTTAAGAGAAAAAAGTTCATTGAGTTATATTACAAGCATTTATATAATATATAATACAATTAGACTTTCGAAATTATTTGAACTATGTAAGAAACAATCTAAAGTTTACTTTAAGCAAATTAATCGATAAACGAAAACAAAAATTAAATACTATGCCTTTACGTCGTAAAATCCATGTATGTTGATTTCGACGTCGTAGAAATTTCATCGACATTTGTGGTGTAAATTAAATTAAATATTCTTTGTTAGACTTGACATTTTGGAATAATATTTCTACATCAAACTTTGATAGTTCCATGTAATTAAAATTGTTGTGGAATTAATTAGAAATTTCCTTCCTAAGAAAGCATTTGTCAGGGACATATATTCTCATCGTAACATCTGAGGCCTTTCAACTACCATCGTCGAATATAATTAGCTCGTGGTACACTCATTATTCATAGAAAATATCATTATTTTCATAACTTTCAACATTTTGAGTTCAGTTTTAGGAATTCTTCGAAATTCAGTATGAATAATCATGTTGTTCACCTGAAATTTTAATTAAGCAACCACAGCAATTTTTAGTGCAGTTTTATGCGATTTTATGTTTTTATTAAGTGGTATTTTATGATGGTATGCAATCATGTACAACATTTTTGATAACTTCTTTTTAATTCTAATAAATTTCTAACGTTCTTCTTTCCTCAGAAAATTTATATGTAACAGTACAAGAAAATTAATGAAAAACAAAAACCATAATTGAATATGAATTAAGCCTAAAATGTACTAAATGTATTCAATTGGTATGCTAATAGAAAAATATAACGAATGGAAAAGTGTAATAAATAAATGAAACTAGTAGCGAATAGAAAACCATTAAAACGAGTTATAAATTTGGAAACGTGACTAAACTTTCAAAAATATAACATCAAAAAAGTTAAACCTAGTAATTAATGCGTTAAATTTAGAGCTGAAAATTGACTATCTTCTCTCTCTAGTGTATTAAAATATGAATAAATCCCGTCCTAAATTTTATAATCCGTTCTTTCTTCATTTTTTGCCAAAAAAGCTGCATTTAAATATTATTTTTCTCTTAAGGTATCAGACTACATTAAAATCATGATTTTTTTCAAAAATTGACAAATTTGTTTTATGATTTTATTTTATAGACCATCTTATTAGCTTAGTAAAAATACCAAGCGTTTTGTTTTCCATTGACTAGAACAAAAACTACAAGTGTTTTAACCAAAGAAGATGCCATAACTTTACACAAGATGTCAAACTTTAAAATGCGTTTTACTCTAAATGTGTTTTTTTTTCGAAAAACTCAAACGCGGACAGCGTTTGCTCAAAAGGTTTTGAAAATAATTTAATGAAACTTTATGTAAATGTTTTGTATAACAGTAGAAGTATTTTGTACTTCACATTTATCAATCACTGTATTATTTCAAAATTTACAGTCCCTTATGTGAATATAATCACTGTTTTTTTAAGCAATTTCATATAGTCACTAAGATAGAGGGCTCTAGTTTTTGTAAAAATTAAAATATCTATTATCCTGAAGGTCATTTCAAACATGAATAAAAGTAACACATTAAAATTGAAAAATTGAGAATTTGTTCAAAACATTTTTGTACAGAGAGGGCCCCGTTTATGTAATTTTTTGTACATTTTTACCAGTTTTTTCCCATTTTAATAATAATAATTTTTTTTTCTGTTTTCAATTTTACGATTTTTTGCTTAAAATATACTAAATAAACCTAAAAATCACAAAAAATCCCCATATCTTCATTATTTCAAAAAAAATTTGTCGCAAGTAGTCGGATACCTTAAGTGGATAAAAGCTGTAACTATGGCTCTATCTGTTAAAAATATTTGAAGCTAGTATGATTATTTTCTTTTAAAAAAAAGTTATTTTAATCAAAGAAGAAGAGGCTTCAAAAATTATATTAATCAATCAGTTATATTGTTCTTTTAATATATGCATATTTAAAAGCATCAGGATAATCATGTTCTAACATTTTTTTTTAATAAAATTTTGAAACTATTTAGCTCTTTTCTGTATATTTAGTAACTGGATCACGGTTTCTTTTGTACGTAATTCAACAGACTATTTCTGTAAATTGAGGTATGTATATTGCTTGTCCAAAAAGGCGCTTATAATAATACGCTTTGAGGCAAAAAAGATATCCTTGCTGCTCTTTTGTTACTGTATTATTTTTAAATATCGTTGAATACTGATTTTTATAGAATGGCATAGTTATTTTTAGATTATTTTAAAGCACTTTATGTGTTTGTAGGGATTCCTGTTTTGGGAATAAATGTGAATTTTGTTTAATCTTGTTGGAGTCCTTGACAAAGTGAACGTAATAGTATTTATAAGTTAAACGGTATTTGAATTGTAGATAAATACCGCGAAGCGCGGACAGTAAAGAAGCATGAATAGGTAAGAAGTGAAGTTACTGCGGAAGAAACAACTGATTCTTTTTTTTTTCTGTCCTGTGAACCCGTACTAAAATGGAACATTCTACGTCTTCTTATCTAAGTTCATTGGTTGAAAGACGGTATGATGTGATTTAGTTACATCGTTCTCGGTAAAGACACCCAAACTACAAAATTCCACAAAAATGTGAAGATTACAAACTATTAACAAAGACAAAACTTTTAAACTTAAAACACACAAAACTGTTAACAAAGCTGTTAAAACACACACAAATCTGCCAAAGTTAATGATAAAAAATTTTTTGACTTTTTGAAACCTATTGATGCGTTGTCTGTAACAGTCGTCTAGTTTTAATCCTTAACTTCCCACTGTTGCATTTCTGCAACATATGATTTATTTTAATTTAACAGACTCAACAATATTTTGTTTAATTACCTACAAATCACTTACCTGAGAAAAACAGATTACTTCAACGAAATACATGCTAAATTTGTCACTAAATGGAAGTACATTTTTTCTTGAAATCACAACAATTATAAAAATCTCTGCTGTCTCAAGAACTGTGTTTTTGCTATAAAAAGAATCCATTATATTTTATGCTTCTTCTTGTTTATTGACGAAATACATTACCAGGTAAGAAATTTAAATATTTTATGATGAATAATATAATTCTCATTTAAAAAAAAGTTTTGTAATTTACAGCACTACTGCGCAATATTACACTTCTGCAGCAAACAAAAAAAAATGACTAAAATTCAATTTAAAACAGCTTAAATTTTTTATATATATTTCCCTTTTATTATAACTTGAGAACTAGCTGATATAATTTTTTCATAGAAATTTTAAAAATTGGGAAGTTAAGGGTTAAAAGTGATTTAATGAAACTAAAAGGTAAAATGCAATAAACGCATTTATAACTCGTGTATTTGTGTATTTTACAGTTTTCCTTTTTTCAAAATGAATTTCATAGATTAAAACAATATACTGAGCCATTCAACTATTTAATACATGCTTTCTTGCAAAAATGCAATATTTGAGTTAATTTTGAGGCTTCGTATAGAGCAAATAATGGTGTGTATGGAATTCAACCAGAAAATTAAATTTTCTAAAATCACATTTAATATTAAAGCAGAACTAAAAATATAAAACATGATATCAAAATCAGTCAACTTTTAAATTGCATTTACGTGATAAACTTTTTAGGTTCTTTAGAAAAATCCCACTTAACTTTCATAATTCAAGTAATTTGATGCATTTTTATAACCAGAATAAATTTTTTCATAATAACTTGATTTAAGTCTTCAACGTAGCTACTGTTCGAGGTAAAAAACCTTTTAGTTTTTATATGTGACACAAATCTAGCAAATATTCTCATGGGTCGTAACTTGAAAGTATGCTTATTAAACTTAAAAAGGGACCATAAAAAACTTTATTGAAAATAAGCTCTCAACTTAATTAAGGGTCTATTGTTTTAATCTAATTCAAAGTAGCGTTAAAGTTTTTTTTCCCAAACTACTTCATTAGACATAAGTTAAATGGCTTATCTTATATTGATAATTATTTCATTATTTAAAAATTTAATAAGTTATGCTTGTTTTAAATAAAAATTTCCCCTAACTCTATTAAAATCTCTGCAGTTATTGAATCAGATTCTGTCTTTTGTATTAAAATTACATTTTTTTATATCCTTGTTATTGTGAATTATTTATGCACATTATTTATAAATAAATATTCGCGTTAAATGTTTTTTAATTTACAAATACCCTATTCTTTCCTTAATAACTTTATAGATTTGTTTATTTTCTTTTTAAAATTCCTATGGTTTCCAAAAGTTTGGGATTTGGATGAAATTACTTATTTAAACGAACTTATTTGTTTTTTTCCCCGTCAATTTGAATCTTCTAATTTATTCATCATTGGAGCATAGTTTTATGTGGTTTGTTCTAACAGAATTTTAATGTTATAAGAAAAACAAATTTGTATAAGTCGAATCAATTTTTGTATATAACTACAAGAAAATTACTGACCTTAAAATATATATAATAATGAAAAAAAAAAGTTAAATACAAACTTAGAGACATCTGAATAAAACAATATTAAATTTGTAACAAAAAATTGGGAAACAAACAGTTTTTGAAGTTAGAACTATCTTAAATCTGGTCGTCGTATATTGAGTTCAATCTATGTGAAAGGTATAACGGTATTTGTTTTTGTTTTTTTTGTTTTTCTTCAGAGTATAAGGTGTGTGTTTCCCAATATTCATTTCTATATTTTCTATTTCCCTTAATAACTTGGTCATATGCTGATAATAAGAAAACGCATTTCAATGGTTAAATAAATGCTGTGTCATAATCACATGATAGCTTCGGTCACGTGTCTCCAGTCAATTAAATAGTTCATACGCTTTTCTGCAGCCAATGTCTGCTTTTTACTGAAACCTTCTCTTAAAAAAGTATATATTTGTCAATAATAACATACATAAGTGAGCAAAATACACTTGATTTAAAGGTACGAATACAAAATAGGATTTTTTTAAAAGAATTTCTAAACATTGTTGAATTTTTTTCCAAGATACTTTGAAAGTTTGTCTAAAATTTTCAAATAGAATAACAGGTACAAGTTAGTTTAGTTCATTTGAAGAAGAACACATGACGGCCTTTATTATGTGTACGTCAAGAATTCAACCCATTCGATTGTATGCATATTTTCTTCAGCAAACTTGGGAAATTACCGCAATCTATTCTTTTTTCGTTATTAACCCTTTAACTGGGTTTCCCGTATGACGCACGGATTACCGACAGCTGGTCACAACCTGTTTGCCCGTACACTGTACGGGCACTGATATTTTCTTCATTCTGTCCTTGGTTTGCACATATTTTTAATTCTTTTGGGGAGATTAGTGGTAGTGTTTTTAAGAGTTGGTACTGGTTAAGCTGAAATATTTCTCATGCAGGATATTATATGTCGTGAAGTAGGGAATTTTTCATTCAAGGCAGTAATTTAGATTCTCGAAAATATTCGACAGAGAAGAGGGATTATAGCAAGGCAATGTGCAATTTGTTGCTTGAGAAGAAATGAAAATGAGCATGTAATCTAAAAAAGACAACATCATCTCTGTCCTCATTGCAACGTAAGGCTTAGTAGTACACTATGCTTCAAATTGTTTGTGCATATATATATGGACACACACACAAAATTCTCAATCGTTTGAAAAACATGTACGAATATGAAATTTTTTGTAAGTATGAGAGTAACTCTTTTAAGATAAATGAAACATTATTTATAGCATGCAGAATGTACTTATAAAAAGCAAACATTTAAGGGTTTTTGAGTTCCACAATTATATAATAAAAAAGTAAAGAAACTTTAAAATTGTAAATTAAAATAAATTTTTTCTATTTTCGTATTCTGTCAAGTATTATGCTTAGTTATACGCAATCTGTCAAGTATTATGCTTAGTTATACGCAATAAAACACGTGCCTTTCTTTTTTTGTAAAACATTTTGGGCAAAAAAAAAATGACCGCTTAAGAAGTTGCAGTTTAAAATCTTATTTTTTTTTTTTAAAAAAAACAACCCCAAAATACTGCATGTTCAATCTTTTAAAGAATTAAAAGAAAAATCCTCTTACTGCACAATTAACTTTTTATTTTTGAACATGAGGGAATAAACATAACATTTTTAATGCTTGGCGAAAACTATGTTCGATAAAATATATTACGCATGTAAACTTTAAAGAAGAATTGAATACAGAAAGGTTGTGTGTGTGATTCATATAATATGTTTTATCTTAATTATGCTTTAAATATTCATGAGAAGTGTTTTTGTTACAAAAAGCAGTTTTCAATGTATTTCCTTGCTTATCTTATTGCTGAAATAATTCATCATAATATTAAATTCAATATGTATCAACAAATGTAATTCTTCGAAAAAAAACACATACCGTAAAATTCGGCGTATAACGCGCACCGGTGTATAACGCGCACCCATACTTTCAAGCTGCATTTTTTAATTTTCGGGTATGTTCGCCGTATAACGCGCACCCCGCTTTTTAAGAAGAAATCTGAAATTTTGTATACAACGTTCTTATATTTCGAAGTCATTTATTCGAGAAATAATGTCAGACTTTTGAAATAGTAGTATATTTCTAGAACTAGATCTCTTTTAGTTCATAAGGTATATCATTTCTTTTAAATAAACAGTATTTCGATATGTGTAGAAGTAAAAAAAAATTTTATGCTCATCTCTTTTGTTATTTTTAAAGCTATCGTTTTTATACCCGGCGTATAACGCGCACCCTTACATTTCGATCTCATTTTTTGTGTTCAAAGTGCGCGTTATACGCAGGATTTTACGGTAATTAAAAAGGTGTACGCCTGCCAGATTTTAATGAATAAATTTATTATTAGCTTACGAAAGTAATACATGGGTATAAAAAAGTAAAATAGGCAATGTGAAATTTTTCCATTATTAAGTAGGCAAACTCAACCAATTGTATAATAATAATAATAAGTATGAATTTATAGAATGGTTTGCTAATTTGATAAGCAAAATGCGTTGAAGTGAAGAAACTAAAGAACATATATAACAGAATAATAAAAAATTGAATATAAATGAGAGGAAAAACGTAGTAAGCAATGACCTACGAAATATTTTTTTATCGTTATTTCTATTTTACCAAATTTTAAATATTACTTCTCTTAATGTTCTTTTTCAATTTCTAATACAGCTTCCTTAAAGTTACTTCAAACTTGCCATATCACGTAGAAAAGGGTGAACTGTTCAAATGGTTATAGGTAAATATTGAACAAACTTTAACACTAAACTCTTCTCGTTTTGCAACAAACAGCATTTGTGTATCAGAAAAACCGTTCTTAACTACGCTCTGCGGCAATATCTATTCTTTTTTTTTATAGTGTGCTTCTCAACCAAAAAAAAAAAAAAAAAATCATTGCCTGTTATTGCAAATCGCAGTCGACGTTTACTGGCATGTTCCTAATTTTATTTTATTTTCTTAGAAAACTTCTTAGTTTTAGCACGTACGACAGTGCTTCTCAAACTCTCAATATACGCGACCCACTATTCTATCATCATTTTTATCGCGCCCCCCTCCATACAATAACAATGTATTGAGTTCAATAATACTATACTTTGACACTAAAGCTACAATACGACTTTAACCTCTTATGTGCCACCGACGTACATAAACGTCTCGCTTAGCCAAAGCATTAATTTTCTGGACGTATATATATGTCTTTCTGAAGTACGATCTTTTATGTGCAGTGCTATCCATAAAATTGTTCCGAAAACTTTGGAATGTAATAAGAGGACTTAGACAGTGTTTGTGAGGATTTACTTATTTACTCCTTTTCTCCTCCCCCTCAAAAAACCCCCCCGTCAAAATACGCTCATCTACGTGGAAAACGGTGGCAATGGGGAGCGAATCGCGTAACTTTTAATCGGCAGTTAAAGAATTAATTAAAAACCGTGCAAATTATCAAGATAAGTGATAGTACAAGTCCATAAGGTAACTCATAATTATCAAACCTATTCTTAATTTAGTATTATTAAATTAATAATAAAATACATTGCACAATACTAATACATTTATACGTGTATTATATTAGTGTAAATGTGTATTTTATATTTTATTATATCAGTAAGTATTTTGCTTGTGTGTGTGTGTGTTTACGTTTCAATAAATTAATAATTTTTTTTATAAATAATCTTTTCTTTTCGACTTTTCAATAGGCTCGCGCCCCCTCCGCAGAGTTATCATACCCCTCAAGGGGGGCGCGCCCCACAGTTTGAGAAACACTGACGTACGAAGCTAGTATTTCTATTTGTTTATTTCTTTTTATCTATTATTTTTTATATTACTGGAACTCATTGAACAAAATGTACGGTTATTCTTATGTGTGTGTGAATATTGTAAGAAAACAAAATTATTTCTACAACTGCTTCACACATTTTTAAATAAAATATACAAAAAATATATATCAAAACGTACAAATAATTTGTTCAGTATAAAATATACAAGAATAATTTTCAAATTATGCAAGTAATTTATATTGTATATATGTATACACTCATGGACAAAAAAATTAGCCCACAAAGAAATAATTGCGGGATCGTAACAAAACTTAGCATGAAGGTTCATGTGGAGAAGATATGCAAATTATTAGAAATACAGCATGATTGCGCTTTACTTATAGCCGGTAGAGGGTGCTTAACGTCGTTCTCTATAAAGCATAAAAAAGGTAACGAAAGCTTGTTTAAATGTGCTGAATCGTTTAAGATGGAAGAGCTGAGGTATGCATTACGCCGTTTTCAAAGACAATATGAACAGCTGTTGCAGTTTGAGAGGGGGAGAACACTCGGCATGTTGTAAAGCTGGGTGGTCAGCTAGGCGAGTAACTCGTCAATTAGGCCGCTCTGATTGAGTTGTGAGGAGGTGTTGGGACCAGTGGATCCAAGAGACAGACCAGTCGTCGAGAAGACCACCACATCGTAAGAAATGCACTAGTACAGTCAACTGCTTCATCGGCCACCAACAAGGCACGGGTAGCACTTTCGTTAGGGGCCTCTGTGTCTTCTCGAACCATACGAAGGCACATGCCTGAAGGATATTTGAGATCGCGGCACCCATTACGTGTTATGCCCTTGACGCCTCCATTTGAAGTGGTGCCGCGCACGAAGAAACTTGACTGCAGCGGAATGGAACCAGGTTGTCTTTAGAGACGAATCTAGATTCAATCTCAACAGTGATGACAATCGTGTTCGTGTGTGGAGACCCCGTGTTGAACGGCTCAATCCTGCCTTTGCCATACAGCGACACACCGCTCTCACAGATGGTGTGATGGTATGTGGTGCCATTACCTACAATACACGGTCACCACTTGTATTGATCCGTGGCACCATGACAGCCCAGCGGTATGTCCATGACATCCTGCAACCACATGTGTTGCTACTTCCCAGGAGCCATTTTTCAACAAATAATGCTCAGCCTCATACCGCAAGGGTGTTACAAGACTATTTTCGAAATGTTACTACCCTTTCTTGGCCTGCCTGATCCCCAGATTTGTCTATAATCGAGAATATCTGGGATCATTTGGATGGCGAGTTGGGCATCCTACGAGTTTGAATGAACTAGAGGCACGGTTACGGCAAATATGGAACGAAATGCCTCCAGACATCATACAGAACTTATATGCCTCAATGCCCGATCGTATTGCATCTTGTATTCGCGCTATAGATGGGGTTCAACAGGATATAAAAACCTCCGTTCTTTTGCCTTTTTTTCTGAAATAAATGGTATTTTTTCTATAATTTTCTAATCATTTTCTTTTATAAAAGTAGTCATTACGTATGTAAAATTTCGTTTGATTTTGACGAATCCTTCTTGGTGCGCTGATTTTTTTGAGTGTATATATACTGCTGGCCACACAAAATGTAACAGCCTGAAGGAAACATACAAACCATGTGAAATTTACATCATGTGTGTTGGGGCGATAAAAAATGCAAATCAAAAACGCAAACGCATATTACGTAGGACCGTAGATCCACTCTCAAGCGATATATAAGGGGAGAACATATTGGCGATTTGAAGTAAGGCAAATATTTTTTCGTGCGTTTTTTTTTTTTTTTCGCGTGAGATGTTTATCTATGCCTCCTGGAAGAAACTAACCGTCTTTTGACCAAGTTTTTGAATTCGATCGAGAAAGAATATTAGCTTACAGAGATTGTGGATAACCCTTCAGAAAAATTGGTCAACGTGTTGGAAGACACCAAGCAACTGTGATGTGAATGTTTCTTTGCTTGATTCAGGACGAAATGACTGACCAACAGGGTTGATTGCACCCACCTCCTTGCACCATTGTTCGTGACGACAGGCAGGCGAACTGTGCGCATGGCAGTGATGGGTCACACAGCCACAGTACGAACCATAGCACAGCAGATTGAGTCTGTTACGCATAATTCGGTGTTCGCTCGTACTATTTATTAGACGCCGTTTGCAGTAGAATGGAATGTCAAGGCATCCATTGCTTCGTTTATCCTTAACTAGAAACCACACGCAGTTGCACCGCCTATGGTGCGATGAACTGCGGAAGTGGAAAACAGGATGGAACAACATTGTGTTAACTGATGAATTCCGCTTCTATCTGCAACATCACGATGGTCGGATTCGAGTTTGGAGACACCGAGGGGAGTGGCTGCTGAATTGCTGCGTTATGCATCGTCACACTGGTCCTTCACCCGGTATCCTGGTTTGGGGAGGTATCGGATTCTACTATCGCACACCTCTTGTACGCCTTGATGATACACTGAACATGCAGTGCTACATCTGTGAGGTGTTGGAGATCATGGTCCTCCAAAATATTCAGCACTTGCCATCAACCATATTCCAGCAGGATAATGCGTGAATACATGTGGCACGCAATACTCAAAAGTTCGTCTTTACCTATCAGATTGAATTGCTTCCATGGCCTGCTTGTTCTCTTCAAATATAGTCAATTGAAAACGTTTGGTTCATGCTTGCTCTGTGACTGTTCCAGGATATACCACCCGCTGCTACACCAGATCAGTTTTGGCAATATGCGGAGGCCGCAGAGACTGTTGTACCCTAAGGATACACCCAAAGCATCTTTGATTCTATCCCCGAGGCGTGTGGCAGCGGTTACAACTTCCAATGGTGGCTGCACTAACTGTTTATTTTGTCATCCTCCACACGTCAGAAGAGTCTGTAATTTAAATTTTTTGATCTTTGTCCGACATGTTATTTGTTAAATAAATTTCGCTGTGATATCTCTAGTCCTTCTTGGTGTTGTATTTTGTGTGGCAAGCCGTGTATATATACATATAATAATAATTCACTTTCATTTTACCTTAAACATTTTTTTAATTTATAATGGCCCAGACCCTGTAGGACTCGCTCGAAAATAATTAACCGTAGTTTACCAGTCTACCGGGTTTTAATCATTCATTTATCTCTTAAAAATTAAAAGCTCATCGCATTTAAAGAAAGATTACAAAAGACATCATCGTACAATGTCTTCGCACCAATCACAAGCTTCAGCCATGAAAATTGGGCTGTTTCTAGTCCTCGTCATGTAAAACCTACGTGCGTTTTTATGTGCTCTTGTGTTTTTTGTTGTGCCGTCTCCTAAGTGTTATAAAAGATGGAGTATTCAGCTATACGTGTTTCATCATCCATCGAAAAATTTCTACATTCACTTCTACTCTCGATAAAATTATCAATAGTAAATTACAAGAACTAATTCTACTAGTGACGACATTTCATATATATATATATATATATATATATATACTGAAGAGCCAAAAAACTGGTACAAGCATATGCAAATAAAAATATTTGGAACCAGAGTACGGCGCTGCTGTCAGCAAAGCCTATATAAGACAACGAGTGTCTGGTACAGTTGTTAGATAGGTTACTGCTTCTAGAATGGCAGATTATCAAGATTTAAGTGAGTTTGAACGCAATGTTATAGTCAGCGCGCGAGAAAGGGACATAGCACCTCCGAGATAGCGATGGGATTTGGATTTTCCCGTACTATCATTTCACGAGTGTACTGTGAATATTGGTAATCTGGTAAAACATCAAATCTACGATATCGCTGCGGTCGGAAAAAGATCATGCAAGAATGGGACCAACGATGACTGCAGAGAATCATTAAGCGTGACAGACGTGTAACCCTTCCGCAAATTGCTGTAGATCCTAATGCTGGACCATCAACAAGTGTCCCCGTGCTAACCCCGCCTGCCTGGTCTTAAGAGTCTCGTTTCCAATATTCAATCGAGCTGATGGGAGTGTACGAGTATGGAGACAACCTCGTAAATCCATGGAACCTACTTGTCGACAGGAGACAGTTCAAGCTGGTGGAGGCTTTGTGATGGTATGGAGCGTGTACAATTGGCGTGATAGGAGATCCTTGATACGTCTAGATACGACTCCGACAGGTGACAGATACGTAAGAATTTTGTCTGATCACCTGCACCGATTCATGTCCATTGTACATTTCGACGGACTTAGGGAATTTCAGCAGGACAATGCGACACCCCACACATTCAGCATTGCTACAAAGTGGCTCCAGGAGAACTCTTCTGAATTTAGACACTTCCGCTGGCCACCAATATCCCCAAACATGAACATTATTGAATGTATCTGGAATGCCTTGCAAAGTTTTGTTCAGAAGAGATCTCCACCCCCTCTGACTCCTACTGATTTATGGGCAGCTCTGCAGGATTCATGGACTCCATTACCTCCAGCACTACTTCAGACATTAATCGAATCCATGCCACGTCGTGTTGCGGCACTTCTGCGTGCTCGTGGGGTCCTTATACGATATTAGGCAGGTGTACCAGTTTTTTGGCTCTTCAGTATATATATATATATATACATATATATATGCAATATCCCATTATCTTTTGTTTTCCAGTGTTAAAATGACTAAACCATGTATATTGACACAGATTTGTTTCCAGTTCTTAGAAAGAGTTATGCTAAGAGTATCTTAAAATAGTTAAGCACACATTTTGCTAAGTGAATGTGTGTCTAGCTTACAATCTTTCCGTAAAATCATCCAAACAATTTCTAAAAATAATTGCTATTTCCATTCCCATTAACATATGACTATAACGTTCTACTACCACTTCTTACCATTTGTATTGACAGCGAAAGAGAGTTAGTATAATTGCAATTCTCTCTCAGTGTCTAGAGTACACAAATAAATTATTTGCTTTCTCTTCAGTTTCTCTCTTGCCATGACTAAAACCACCAAAGATGAATTTATTACGGAGGTAAGTTTTACAATAATTAATTATTTTTTAAATAAAGTGTATAAAAATGTAAACAATATTTTTATTTAAAAAACACAAGAAGAATTACTTACAAGAATATCACTGTCAGAAACTAAAAGTTAAAAGCTTCAGCGTTAGTGAAAATTTTCTTTATTGGTTTGAAAATAGGATTCTTCTATTCACTTATATATATAAGTGTGCTTTAAATCTTAGCTGCGAGGATTTTTCCATTGAATTGTTGGCAATTTCTCCCAGAAGTATAATTGTCTTGACAATATTTATAGCCATATTGTGTGACATAATTGATTGTCATTTTTACTTGAAAGTTGTTACTTAAAAATTATTGTTAAGACAAAAGGTATTGAAAATTTCATTTATGAGCATAAAATGTAAAATACAACAACAACAAAAAATAATTCGTTAAGCATACCTTAAAAGTAAAATTAACAACAAATAAATTATTTCTTTTCTGAAAATGAAAGAGTAAGTAATTTTTTTAATTTTCAAGTAACATTATGCATTAGTATCTGAATTAAAATAATTTTATCTCCTGTAATATCATACAAATGGCAAAAAAATAAAAAAATGCCGTTATTTTTGTGGTGTAAAGTGTCTCGTTGTTAATGACTTAGAAAAGTAATAATGTATACGTGGATTACAAACTGTTGGTTTTTGTAAGTTGAAACATGACGAAATTGGGCTACAAAACAAATCATGCTGACTTAGAACGAAGCAAAATTTATCACCTCATAAATCTTACGATGAGATTGCGAAAATAAAAGTATTCTTTGTATCTATCGTAATATCTATTTGTGGGATTTATGCAGTCTAGACAATGTTTTTAAAAGCTTAAATTAATTTATTTCGGGTAAAAAAAATTAATTTACTTGGAAATAAGCAGTTTTTTTATATAAACATACTATCGTAGGGTTTTGATGATAACTGAAAGAATTAAATAATAGATTTATAGTGTATTATAATTAAAAGTAACCATTGATTGCCTAAATCTACTTTACTTGATAGTTTCTGATTATCACAAAAAATAATTCGAGAGTTAGTTTAAATTAACTTACGAGCAGGTGGTGCTTAATTTTTTCGTATCAGTAATCTCATACCGTATTTTTAACGATAGAGTAAAGTTCCCTCATACTTCTTTTAGTGCTGGTGAAGGATGTTATTCAATTACTTATTAGTTCACTTTCTCCCTATTAATATATATACATATATATATATATTTATATATATATATATTATTTTGTTAAAATTTTCAATCGTTAATAAAATACTTTCTATTCCTCGAATCAAGTTCAAATACATTTTTTTAAACTTCTAGTGGATGACAATTGATGTTAATACACTTTTTAAAAAAATATTTATTCATTCATTAAATTAAATTAATTACCGGTTTTCGATGCCAACTTAGATTCATCTCCATTGTAGTAACAATTTAACTGTTAAATCAATGACAAAAGTTGGCATCGAAAATCAGTTTTTCAGCCAAACTAGGTGTGCATTGTTACAACAATACAGACAAATCCTGCTCTTTTTTTCAATTCCTACTCTATTAGTTAACTCTCTCTCTCTCTCTATCTCTCTCTCTCTCTCTCTCTCTCTATATATATATATATATATATATATATATATATATATATCTTGTTCAAATTTTCTATCGTTAATAATATACTTTCTGTTCATCCATTCAATGTAGGAATTGACTTAATTTTTTTTATATTACGTTGAATAAAATATTTTCCGCCAAAAGAAAACACTCTTGCGAAATGATAAATACATACAAAATCACATCAAAGCTAATGAGTATAGTAATGTCCATTCAAATCGACAATAGTCTGCCAGTATTTTGACAACTTTTCAATCCCTTCTGTGAAGAACAGTAGGGTGCACGAGTTCAGAAATGGATTGACCTCATTTGTGACCGCATCATTTGAACGGAAGAATGAAACAACAAAATGTAGCTGCGGATGTGAAAACAGATACTAATCCGAAGATGCCATGTCAGAGCTGTAAGTTTGATGATGCATCAAATTTCATTCCAGTGTCTAGAGTGTTCAGCAAGTCATCATCGCACTTACATGTGGCGGGGCGTTATCTTGATAAAAAAAGAATCACCTTGCTTCTGAACTCTTTTTTTAGTTTTTCGCAAATGGCATCGCTAACTTTGTATATTGTACTGTTAATAGTCTGTGGTCTTTTCAGGTACTCTTTATTAATAATTCCACGACAATCCCACCAGATACAAAAAAGCACCTTCTTGTTAGCTTTCGTATTGTACCCGAATTTGATGATGCCCTGGGTGTTGACCACCCTTTTTAACGGCTTCTATTGTTGTAGTACATCCATTTTTCATCACAAGTCACAATTCTGTCCAGAATGTTCTCTTTCCTGAGCAGATCCAAACATGCTGCTTTTCTCTTGCTGTTATCTTCAGCAGTCAATCTGTGAGGCTCCCAGTGGTTTAACTTAAACGTTAGATTTATGAATTTGAGAGAATTAACTATTGTGTTTTTTCATATAAACATCAAGATCTAACGCAATAGTTCGTATTGAAACATTTCTTTCTTGATAAATGATTAGCTTTAACTTGTCACAATCTACCACAATAAGGTGGACAGAACGTAGTTCCTCTTCAATGTTGAAATTTTCAGAGCTCTAAATTTTTGAGAAACCAAACGTTTACTGTATCTTAGGAAACAGTACTGAAATCTAAACTTTCAGACATTTTTTTGTAGCATTCAGTTGCACTGAGTTTATTTCGGAACACATAGTACATAATCGTTCTGATCTGTTGAAGTGATAGCTCCATTTTAATCACTTTTTTGGTGCACAAGATAGTAAAGTTTTGAAAAACAAATTACACAGTCTTGTAGATTCAACTTTCTGATTAAATATGCATAAACCCGTTGGCAGAAAACTTTTTAATCAACCTGATATTGCTTGTTGCTTATAATAATGAAAGGAAAGTAAGAAAAACAATTCTGTGTATCTGCATTGAAAATTAAGTTAAGGCAGTGTTTCTCAAACTGTGGGGTGCGCCCCCCCCCCTAAGCGGGCGTGGTAACTCTACGAGGGGGCTCGAGCATGTTAAAAAGTTGAAAACAAAAGATTATTTAAAAAGTTTATTAATTTACTTTAAGTAACAAACAAAATGCATTCTGACATAATAAAAAATAAAATACACATTTACACTGACACAATACACTTATAAATGTATCAGTCTATGCAATGTATTTTATAATTAATCTAACAATATTAAGTTAAGAACAAGATTGATAATTACCAGCGACTTCATGGGTTTGTATTAAAACTTTTCTTGATAATTTGTACAGTTTATAATTAATCCCTTAATTGCCGAAAAAAAGTTACGTGATTCGCTCTCCAGTACCACCGTTTTCCATGTAGATGTTCATATGTGGTGTTTTTTTTCGGGGGAGGGGAGGGAAGGAAAGGGATAAATAAGCAAATCCTCTGAAATAAGTAAATCCTTCGCAAACACTGTCAAAGTCCTTTTATTGCATTCCAAAGCTTTCGGAATAATTTTATGGACATTAGTGCACAGAAAAGATCGTACTTCGGAAAGACGTATATATACGTCCAGAAAATTAAGGCTTGGGTTGAGCGAGACGTTTATATACGTCGGTGGCATTTAAGAGGCTAAAGTCGCATTGTAGCTTTAGTGTCCAATTATAGTATTATTGAATTCAATGCATTGTTATTGTATGGAGGGGGGGGGGAATGAAAATTACGGTTGAATATTGGGTCGCGAATATTGAAAGTTTGAGAAGCACTGAGTTAAGGTATTTTTAACCATTAAAAATATTTAATTTATTCATCTATTTGTATATGATATAATTATTGGTTTTTTTATTCAAGAATCTCACATTTGCAGTCTTCATTTCCTAAAATGATCCAATTTCATCTCCTATATTTTTATAATTATTTTTTCCCCATGAAGTGGCAGTGGTAGCCTAACAGTCATGGTCACGAACTCATGACCAGCGTTGTCGAGTCGTGGGTCCAATCATGATGCCCCTGATAACCTGCCGTGAAGAAAGATTCTGTCGTGGGCCAAGGTTCTTCTGCTGACGTGGTGTGAAAATTAGATGAGTGGAATGCCAGCTCAGATTTCGTCCTCGCTACTTGATCATGGCTTAAAATTACGGTGTCAGCAGTCAATAGCCTCAGTGTTGCTTTAGTGTGTGACGGTAATAAACACACTCACCCACTAATCCCAGGAATAAGATGTTAAAATATTTCCTTGTTATGCTGTACATATTTCTATATGTTCGCTTACAACACTTTATGGTGTTATCTTTACAAATATAAAACTTTTCAAATTCATATAATTCATCTGAATCATCATCAGAGTTTTAAAAAAATATTCAGAATGCTCAATATAGGTATGACTGTACGTACTTACGAAAATCGTTTACGTGAATTAAAAAATTAGGTGAGAATGGAGTAAGGTTTAATTTTTCTGGTTTTATAAAAGGAATAATTACATGTATTGGTTACAACTATTTGGTGATACTTTGAACAATTCATTATTCGGAGTTTACAATACGGTTTTCTATCGTTAACAGTAAATAACATTTTTTAACAATGCGAACTAATTCAGCAAACCTTCCGGAAAGTAAACATTTTTAATACTCATTCCTAATCTAATTCTATGCGGCTACTAAATAAATATAGCGTTGTCGGCTTTTCTCTTTTACATTGACAATACTTACGGTTAAAGAAGTCATTTAGCAAACTGGGGAATATTGTTATAAACATATTTTGTATCATTAAATATAATGAATCTTAACTTGAGTTTGAAAGAGTATTGCTGAATCATTTATTAACATTTAGAGAACAGATTTATTGTCCTTAATAGAAATAAGTATACTTGGGTATTGGTAATGCTTCTCTAAACAGTAACTCTTTTGTCGAATTACTAAGGAACATACGAACATTTTCTTTACACACATCAACAAATATATATATATACACATATATATATAAATATATTAGTTGTATAGAGCATTTATTATAACAAGAGCGGTTACAATAGTTTTATGATTATTTGGTTATCATGGATAGTTATGGAATCTTGTTATTAAACGATAAATACAAATGCGATTTATATATATATATATATATATATATATATATATATATATA
>BMAV01008102.1:98316-114735 GCA_019973955.1 Trichonephila inaurata madagascariensis | reverse complement strand
TCTATATATATATATATATATATATATATATATAGTCTAAATTTTCTACAAATGAGAGATGAACATTCATCAAGTAAGCAAGGCCGAAAATATTCGAGATGGAAACTTGTTGATTAACAAATTAAAAAGGCAGAAAGATGCAACGTAAAACACGTACTTAAGTACATTAAAGGAAGTAGAATATTTCTATGAAAGCTTAAGAAATAAGTTTGACTTTTTGTCATTTGTGTAAATTCTTGTATTCTCTATTTTTATCTTCAAAAAATTGTTAATGTAAAATATTTATCTTTTTACAATTAAAAGAACGTATAAATATATTAAATAATGTATAAATGCTTCTCATAGAACGAAGGAAAAGAATAATCCTTAAAGTGAATTTATTCATTGCATTAAAAAAATGGAATTTTTCTTGATCTTATTTGATGAGATATATGTCTAGAAAAAAAGATTCGTTTAAATTTGCTAAGCTATCTAACGTTAATGCGATTGGATTAAGAAAAGTAAACGCTAAGAAAACGTTTCTGTGAAAGAAATAGCGATCCCCGTCAGTAAAAGAGCTTAGCTTGTTTAATACGTTAGTTGGGAAAAAAACAGCTTTTTAAATCTTTCGGAAAGTTTCGCTCTGGGAATCAACACCTTTTAATCGTGCAGAAAAGTAAAAGCAAATAAAAGGAAATAATTCCAATAAATAATTCTTTGGAGGAAATTCTCACATTTTCGAACGAGTTTCTCTTACTCAAGAAAGTAATAAAAAAATTCAAGAGCATTTTATATATTAGTTATATCACTCCAACCTTTTTAAATACTAAATATTGTGGGAACTATAAGTTTTTTTCTCTCTATATCATATGCGCATTTTCGTTTAAATAAATGATCATGCAACCTGAATGAAGTTATAGAAAGGATGATTTTAAATTGAAAAAAATATCAGTAGAAAGGATAATGATAAAGGTTTTTAAGAGCAGTATTCACGAAGAATCTAAAGATGAAGTAATGGTATTAGTGTTCATATTCATATAAAGGTCAATTCATTATTTTCGCGTTATATTTATATATAGATATATATGTGTGTGATAGAAATTTGAGAAATAATACATAAACTAAATATCCTACAAAAGTGATGCAACTTAAACTCTGAATTTGAATACATAAAATAAAAAAAAATTATGAAGAAAAATCAATTGAAAAAATAATTATGTCTAATCAGTCGAAAAATATTAATTAGTTAAATATTCCTCAGAAAGCTTGTCCAAACATAATAATTCAAATCCCAGCTCATTAACTCTTATAGTGTTCATATGTAGGCTCCCATTTGGTGCTGCCATTGCTGGTAATAGTTCTGAAACTAGATTTTTGGAAGTCCCTTTAGGATATTTCCGTTTTTGCTTGAACCTCTTCAACTGAGGTAAAATGGATTCCCTTTCAGCAAAAGTTAACTGTAGGAAATAAAAGAAAGGTCTCATGGGGCCAAATCAAGTGAATTAGGAGGATGCCTCATCATAGTACTGTTTTTGCTGGTCAGAAACTGCTTGGCAGATAGGGCCATGCGAGCGGATGCATTCTCTTGGTGCAACAGCGATTTGTCAGTCCCCAATTCTGGCACTTTTCCTATTTTTTTCACAAAGTCTTTTTAGTACTTCAATGTAGTACTGTTGATTAACAGTCTGACCACTGATGTGAGAGGGAACCCACTCATATCATGAATTTTGACAATGTTTTGGTCTATAATAACTGACCTTGGGTGTACAGCTGGTTCATCATCTTCCACTCATTGACCTTTCCCCCTAAAAACCTCTTATACCATTAAATCACTGTGCACTAGACAAAGGTTCATCTCTATAATCCTCGTTTAGTATTTGAAATGTTTTCATGGTTGATTTCTTAAGTTTCGCAAGAAATTTTATGTTGGTCCATTACATTTTTCAGGCAGAATACAGTTGTACGGGTTCACTCAATGACGCAGTACTCCTAACTGGCGTGATCGATTAAGACAAAAATGGCCCCATGGATAGAGGAGGTATGTAGACTGATGTCATCAAAACAGTTGTTGCCATCTGCACTCTTTTTTTCAAGCTACATACTTAGTCTTGGTTTTTTTTTTGTTTTACACTTTGTATATGCACACACACATACAAAATTCTCAATCGTTTGAAAAAAGAGGCACGAGCATGAAATGTTTTTGTAAGTAGGAGGGAAATTCCTTTTAGATACATGAAACGTTCTTTTCATAGCATTCAAAGTGTATTTATAAAAAAAGCAAATATTTATGGGTTTTTGTGTGTTCCATAATTATAAATTAAAAAACAATGTAAAAAATTTAAAATTGAAAAATTCTTCCATTTTCGCATTTTGTTAAGTATTATGCTGAATTTTATGTAATAAATAATGTGCTTTTGCTTAAGAACATTTAGGGCAAAAATATTGACCACTTAAGGAATCCGACTACGTTCGGAACCGTGATTTTAAAAAGGCCCATAAATGGATAATTTCCATGATATTTAGTGTCACTTAGATTAGAATACATATAAAAAATGGTTTTAAGGACATTTTGACAAAAAAAAAAGGTATTTAAATACAATATTTCGGCTAAAAATTAACTTAGAATAACCTTTTTTTCAAAATGTTCTCCTTTTGAAAAAAGTGCTTCTATTATAATATTTTGCCTGTATATAGCTCAGACCTCTGTACAGAGGATCAACAATGATTTTTGAAGAATTCACATTATTTTCAGAGTTACAACCATTTGAAATAATTATCGAAGTTTTATTCTTAAAATATCTACCCTCTGTTGTGTGTGTCTTAAAACACGGATAAACCCACTTCTAAATTACATATTTCAAAAATTCTAGTTGAGCCTCTGTATAGAAGTCTGAGCAATATACGGGCAAAATATTATTATAATAGAAGCATTTTTCTCAAAAGGAGAAAATTTTGAAAAAAGTTTATTCTAAGTTAATTTTTAGCCGAAATATTGTACTTAAATAATTTTTTACTGTAATACTATTCTTAAAACAGTTTTATGTACATTTTCTAATCTAAGTGACACTTAATATCATAAAGATTATCCATTTATACGATTTTGCAAAATCACGTTTCCGAACGTATTCGGATACCTTAAGATGTTAAAAAGAATTTGTATGTGTGAGAAATTTTACAAACGTAAGAAATTTTAAACTCTTATATTAAGGTAACAGTAATTCAGTAGAGTTTTCAACCTATCAGACTAAAAATTTGTTGGCCGATACAAAAACGTTTTTTTTAATTTTGTATACAATGCATGTGTAATACATATTGATCTAGATTCTATTTTTAAAGTGTTATTTTAGGAATCGTTTATTTTGATTTTTGAACAAGTACTTTCAATTTTTTTAATGCAAGTTTCTCAGAAAATTCTATTACAATTATAACGTAAGTTTTGACAAGTTGTTCCACATAATGTGTCCTTTTCAAGAGGTAAGTGATTCTACCAGATTCTCGAGGGATTGTTTAACGGTCCATGTACCTTAAAATATTTTACATCCAAAAAGTGATTGTTGCGCGTTCACATGCTATTTTAATTTACTGTAAACATTATTAACTATTTTCTCACTAAACATCAAGAATCCAAGGTTAATGAACTTTTCTCCAGAACAATACCTGTGTTTTATAGCTTTCTTCACACTACTGGATATTCTCTCTTAAAAGGAGTTTTAATTTGTAGTTGCCTAGTTATGTTTTATGGTCTCGTGCTATTATACTTGCCATTTTAATTTATTATTCACTATTAAGATTACTTGAGAGTAATTTTGGTCAAACTTCTCCAGATGCTTTACGAGAAGAAGTAATGCGTTTACATTGACTTTTAACCTCCAAAGAGAGGCATTTTAGAACGTTATGTACGTAAAAATAATTACCATGTGTGCTTCACAGAGCTATAACTTCTCCCGCAAGTTTTGTTGTTATGAATTACTGGGCTACAAGACATATCCACACCAACATGTGAAGCAGTAAATCTGTTTATTTATATAATTAAAACTGAATTTGTTGCGATTGAGCTACGGGATTGATATAAACAACCGGTGAATATCAGTTGTAAATAAGATTCAGATTATAATAAACTTCTTACATGAACTAAATGTTTCAATTTGTGTCGGTTGTATGAATCAGTGATACAACTCATTATATCTTTTTGCTAGTAATATGCTATCTTCATTTATTTTTCTATATAATAATGAATTTTTCATTACTTCATCTAAATATTTGTTTTTATTTTGCTTCAATTCATAATACATTGTCAATATTCATAGATGTTCCGTTTTGTTTCATAAATAAGGGCGATGATTTCCCTTAGGATATTTTTGTAAATATGTTATTTCTAGAATTATATAATGAGATTTAATTACTTCTAGCAGAAAAGAAACCCATTTCTGTTGATTGATTTTAGTATAAAGATAGTGTTTTGGAGAGAATTTCTAAATATAAGGAACTTCACTCAATTTTAATTGGTATGCATGTATTATGCACCCACTAGGTTCAATTTCTTTGAAAGACAGAAATATCTCCTTTTCTGCAGTTTCTTTAAAAATTCCATTGGAGACAATGTATAAATAAAATACATAATGAACATTACATACTTTTTTTTTGCTTTCGAAATGTCCCGTTTTTAAGATATCCGAATACGTTGGGAACCGTGATTTTGCAAAAGCGTATAAATGGATAGTATTTATGATATTTAGTGTCACTTAGATTAGAAAATGCATATAAAATTGTTTTAAGAATAGTATTGCAATATAAAATTATTTAAGTACAATATTTTGACAAAAAATGAACATAGAAAGATCCATTTTCAAAATATTCTCCTTTTGTGAAAAATGCTTCGATTATAATAATATTTCGCCTGTATATAGCTCAGACCTCTGTACAGAGGCTCAACTAGAATTTTTGAAATATGTAACTTAGAAGTGGGTTTATCCATGTTTAACGACAACAGAGGGGAGAAATTTTAAGAAGAAAACGCCGATAATTATTTCAATTGGTTGTAACTCTAAAAATAATGTGAATTTTTCAAAATTCCTAGTTGAGCCTTTGTACAAAGGTCTGAGCTATATACAGGCAAAATATTATTATAATAGTAGCATTTTTCACAATTTTGAAAAATGGTTATTCTAAGTTAATTTTCTGCCAAAATATTGTATTTAAATAATTTTTTTTTGTCAAATTGTCCTTAAGACAATTTTATACAGGAATTCTAATCTAAGTGAAACTAAATATCATGAAAATTATCCATTTATGCATTTTTTAAAATCACGGTTCCGAACGTAGTCGGAAACCTTATTTGCAAGAATAATATAGCGTTATATATATAAAAAAAACCTCACTAAATCTGGATAATTTCTATACAAATATAGTCAAGAAAGCCTAATTTGAAATATGTGTGTCTAATTAAAAATGGGTACTTTTTTTTATCTGATACGCCTTTGTCCTTTCCTTGTCCTTTACGTTTGGCGAATCTCTATTCAACACGATAAACATGGCTGCAAAATTTTAAGTCTGTATATATAAGAGTTCCGGAGATATCGTTATGAGTGAGTGAGTCGCTTTTTCCTATAAATGTATTAATATTATGTTCGATACCATTTAGTGCATTTATTTTTGCAAAAATGTCAATACTTCATTAAATAAAAAACAATATTTAACTGGTTATAAATAAAACAAACATAATCTATGTCATTGATATATTTATAGTAAATACCGTAAAATCCGGCGTATAACGCGCACCACCGCTTTATGTGCATTTATACTTTAAAGCTGCAGTTTTCAATTTTTACATTTATTCGTCTTATAACGCGCAACCCCTTTTCTATGAAGAAATCTGGAATGTATGTGTATAATACTTTTATGTTTTGAAGTCATTTTTCCGAAGTATTATTCCAAGCTTTATAAAAAAAATAATATACTTCTAGAACTTCTAGAATGTCATTTTTCTTTTAAATAAGCATTATATTGATATATGTAGAAGTCTAACTTTTTTTCCTGTGCTCATCTTTTTATTTTTAAAGCTCTGATTTTTATACCCGGCGTTCAACGCGCTCCCATGAATTTCGGTCTTATCTTTTGTGTTCAAAGTACGTGCTATTCGCCGGATTTTACGGTAATACAATTTTTTGTTTATGATATTACTACCTGTGACCCTAGAATAATTTATTCTCATAGTAAAAGAGTTAATTAAAATTTTTGATACTGAGAAATGAAAATTTCTTTATTTGTGCAAAATTTACTATTTTTTGTTTGAAAAATTAATTTTAACAAAACATTGATTAATTTAAAGCAACAGTTTATGCAAATGGAAATTAAATTTTAATTCATAAATCTTTTGTTCATTATGAACCAAATAACTATGTCAATGTAATATTTTTATATGTTCTGTTATGATAAAAATTTATATTCTTGTATACAAATGCATAAGGATGTCTTACATAACAAATTTATTTTACAATAGAAGTTTACAACCATATGAATTTCAAATTAATTACAAAATTTTATATGTAAAATAAATGTATCTATATTTTGTATTGGAAAAACAGTAATTCATAAAAAAAAAACATATAGAGTATTTGGAAAAGGTAATCATATTTAAAACCAAAAAATAATATTTTCTTTAAACATATGTATCTTTTTATAATACTCGGGTAACTAAGTTCAATATCATCTTATTTATTAAAAAAGTAATAGGAAAGAACCAATGTAAGTATAATACAAATTATAGGAAATGACAACATTTTTAGAATTTAAATATGTAGGAATTTTTTCATACATCATTTAAAAAAATGCTTGTTATATTAAATAACTGAAAGAAAGTAAAAAAGCAATTAAGAAAATCAAATTTACCTGAAGTGAATTTTTTTTGAGGTTATATGATTTAATTTAATTACTCCCAAAAGGATGAATGATTCGAAACACAAAAACGTATATTAATATTTTTGCCCATTAATCCAAGAACTAAATTAAATGATTTTATTTTATTTTTTATCATAAATTCTTCCAGGAACGAAATTTAACGAAAATAATTTAAGCTATATATATTTAGATAAAAAAAAAACCCAAATGGTATTAAATTTCATTTGAAAACATGATCGTAAATTCTTTGTTTTATGTCATTACATTTAATTTTAATAAAATAAATGTGGTCATAAACTCAAACATAATATTTTAAACCTAAGAGGTTTTTTTTTCTCTTCATAACTTACAGATCAAGTAAAGAAAGTAATGTTTAGTTCCAGCCTAAATTAATATATATATATATTAGTTATATCTTTTGTAAGAAATCATTTAGTGTTTTATTCATAGAGAAAAAAAGTAAATTACTGCAATCAATATTACAGCGTGGCATTTTAATGATATATTTTAATGAACCTAATTCAGAATTTCACGATTTTAAATATAAAATATTCTTTTAGAAGAAAAAAGCATTTTAAAAATATGAATTAATATAATTTACTGATATAAATTATGTATAACAAAAGCGATTAGTGTTTGATTACATACACATGTTTGCTAATGTGCCATTAGAAAATCATGCAATAATGGACAAAAGTGGAACTGAAATTTATTAATGATTGTTAGTTTTATACTGGGGAATTTTTCTAAGCCCAAAAGTGCTGTCGAACTGGGTTTTTTTTATGGTTCCATTTTTAAAGTAATATAAGATAGCTTTAAACAGTTTAAATTAAAAATACCTTCTTCATGTATCACACAAAATTTCATTAAGAAAATATTATTTAAAAAGAAATAAATAGATTGTATTATATTTATTGCCCTAAAGAGCTCAGTTTGTAATTGCAAACATATTTTAAAATTGTAATTTCAAACATATTGCATGTTTTAAAAAGGTTCCTTATTAGAAATTATTTATTTCTAGTCTTCATGATTATTAATTTTAGAAACATAATTCTTGTTTTCATTTTTTAAAAATAATTCTGATTTTTTCAAAATATTATATATATATACTTTAAATAAACACAGAAAATATTACTAACAGTTACAGTTTTATAAGTTACAACGAAAACATTCTTTAAAACTTTATAATTCAATTTCCAATGCTTGTGCAGTAACTTTTCAGCTGTATTACCTTTTCAAAATATTTTCTTTATATTTAGGCAAAAGTATTAACAGTTTTTATTTCATCGATGTCAAATATTATCACGAGTAAAATACAGTAAAAATAAATTTACTATCAAGGGATTACATCACAAAGAACAGAGCATTAAAAAGTTCTAAGAAAACTTGCCTGTATTGATAGAATATAAATCAGAAATCATTGAATAAGTTTTCTTAGGAGTATATATAACCACAATACAAAAATACGATCACCAAGTTGTTTTTCCTTCTGTGTGTACTAAACAAATATTGATAACAATATTTTCCTAGTTTTTCCAATAAAATGCTAGAAAACTCATTGCATTATTCAACGTAAATGCGAATAAAAACGGGGAGATAAAAATATCTGCTTTTTACACTACTATATACGAAGGTTTTATCAGTTGTATAAGTTGAATTTTGAACAGGAGTTTTGCATATAAATAGAGAAAATTGTGGCATGTGGTGATGACAAAAACAGGATTTATTACAAATTGTTATCTTTTTTTAAATGTTGAGAAAATATGTTTCAAAAAATTTATGTTTTAATCTATATCAGTGAATCCTAAAGTGGTCTATATAGAACCCCAGGGTTCTATGACGACCTGGAAGGGGTTCACGTTAGCAAAAATATAATTTCGGGGGTTCATGAGGTGTAATTGGGGACATACGATAGTGGCTCTCATCAAACCAGATCATAACTTTAATTTTAAAAGGTAATTTAATTAAGGTATCCAACTACGTTCGGAACCGTGATTTTAAAACGGCGTAAAAATGTATAATTTTCGCGATATTCAGTGTCACTTAGATTAGAAAACATGTATAAAATTGTTTTAAGGACATTTTGATAAAACAAATTTATTTAAATACAATATTTTGGCAAAAAATTAACTTCGAATAACCTTTTTTTCAAAATAATCTCCTTTTGTGAAAAATGCTTCTATTATAATAATATTTTGCATGTATATAACTCAGACCTCTGTACAGAGGCTCAACTATGATTTTTTAAAAAATCACATTATTTTCAGAGTTACAACCAATTAAAATGATTTTCGGCATTTTTTTCTTAAAATTTCTCCTCTCTGGTGTCGTAAAACATGGATAAACTCACTTTTAAGTTACATATTTCAAAAATCCTATTTGAGCCTCTGTAGAGAGATCTGAGCTATAGACAGGCAAAATATTATAATAATAGAAGCATTTTTCAGAAAAAGAGAACATTTTGAAAAAAAGGTTATTCTAAGTTAATTTTTTGTCAAAATATTCTATTAAAATAATTTGTTTTGTCAAAATGTCCTTAACACAATTTTATACATGTATTCTAATCTAAGTGACAATAAATATGAAAATTATCCATTTATACGCTTTTTTAAAATCACGGTTCCGAACGTTGTTGGATACCTTAAGTGGAAACCCGACTTACCTGTTTAACATATTTATTTACTAAACTGAATGAAGTTAATTTGAAGTTACAAGGCAACATCATACATTGTATTAAAATAAGGACCACATTTCAGCCTTCCATGCCAGAATTTATCTAAAGGAGTAAAATAATGGACGTGGCAAATTTTCCCAGTTTCTCGTTTGTTACAGACAATCCGCCAGGAAAAAGACGTTTTAACCTAAATTCGGCATATAAATACATTTTTTTAGATTTTGAAACTAGGATTGAGAATGTTTTGACTATCGTAATACCACAGTAGGCAATGAATTCATATGGTCACTTTGAAAAAAAATGTCAATTTACAAGAATTAGGCACTAATGAAGATCTTAAAAGTAAAGTTTAAAAACGAATGTCAATAATTTTGGCTTTAAAAATATATACCGTAAAATCCGGCGTATAACGCGCACCTCCTTTTTCACGAAGAAATATGAAATATTAGTATACATTGTTTTTATGTTTTGAAGTAATTTATTCGAGGTATTATCCCAGACTTTTGAAAAAATGGTACATTTCTAGAATTACAACTCTTTTTTTTTATTTTGTTCAAAAGGCAAGTAGTTTCCTTTAAATAAACATTGTTTCGATACATCCAGAAGTAATATTTTTTATACTCATCCTTTTTGTTATTTTTAAAACTATCGTTTTTATACCCGACGTATGACACGCACCCTTAATTTTCGATCTTATTTTTGGTGTTCAAAGTTCGCGTTATACGCCGGATTTTACGGTACCTGTTTCTTATCCCATATTATGGAAGAAATTATTAAATTGAATTATTAAATTATTAATGGAAAAATTATCCCATATTATAGAGAAAGCCTTTAATTGTTTTTCCAATTGAGAAGGAGTTAGAGTGCACTTGCCAACCTCCAAAACAAAAAAAGAAAGATAAAAGACTGGACACTATTAACCGAGGAGATATTTTGGGTTAAAACCTGACAAGATTGATGTCAAATGTTGAAAATTTTTTATTGCATCCCCAAATTCATCCCTCCCACTAAAAACATTTGTTTTTTTGCTCAGTTATTTTATCTATTAAATAAATCTTAATTTAATTAATTAACATGTGTTTTCTTAACTATTAAACACTATTGTTCACTACAGTTTAAATTTTTAATCTTTTAAAGGAAGTAGCTCTATACCTGCTGCCAAAAATAAATTGAAGTTAATGAATTTGCAAAAATTTAATATTATGTAAGTAGGGGGTCTACTCCAAACCGAAAAACCTGTCAAGGTTTAAAGTTTGGGAACCTCTGATATATGTGTTAAAAAGATAAAAATAATCATTTAAAGCAATAAGACGAAAGTATTTTTAATGAAGAAACCTCGAAATATTAGAGGGAGTGCTTATATTTTCCAATATTTCATTCAATTCATCAATGTACTGGAAGTATAAAAGATGTAGTCGAAATCTTTTCCATCATTTGTTTCAGAGTATTATTTTTCGCAGATGTTTTGGGTCTTCTATGCGACTCATTTTGTAGGGAAAAATCACCAGAGTGACATTTTTCAAACCCATGCTGCCCTTTTCAATCCTAACAGTATTTTCTAATCCAGGAGCAGTCACACAGTGCTCAGGCACTGCGCCAGACTCACGAAATTTTTAATTTGAAGAAAACTGTTTATTTGTTACCTTGTCGGTATCCTCCTATATGAAGTCTACATGGGAACTAAAATGTATTTACAATGTTAATATGTCTTACAATCTCTTGGTACTTGGGGTGACTGAGTTTCCCACGTGATCACTTTGTGAGGTATTTACCCGTGGATGATACCTTACTCCTAAGTTATCTTTGTGACCTAGAGATGTGGGGGTGAATGTAGAACCAGGCGTTGCCATGATATTAAAACGTCTTTATTAACTTAACACTAGCTTAACAACTAGTAACACTAGCAATGTTAATATTTATATTATAACTTAGGAGGTCTGATGTGATGCACAATACGTATTACCAAATAAGCGCGATCTTAACCACTATATTTAACTTTCCCGTCTATTCCTAATCTCTGTTTATATCGCAGTTACTAAAAGATACTAGAATTATCCTACCTTAATCTCTTGTTTAACCGCAATCCTCTCGGATCCTAAATATCTTTTGATTAACTCGCGTGGAATTGTATCCACCTTGACTTGATTGTTCTGTCACGGATAGCTTCACACTCAATAACGGCTTTCTTCTCTTCCTTCAGTTCACGCTCTTAAACCAGACTAGCATAATCACTTCCCAATAGGTCATATGCTCACGATAAACTTCTGCTATTTAAAAGGTTTCTAATTTGCATATTCACGTTTCGCTTTTGGATTTGGTTGGAAAGAATTTGCCTTTTTCGGCCCCAAAGAACCCAAGAGGAGTTTTTAGTAGAAAGCACGATGAGCCCGTCACAACTTTTGTCCAAAAATATTTTCTATGAACAGGTTACAATTTTTCCCTGTGAATGACTTAGTGGGTTTGATTGATATGTAGTGAGATTCATTATTTTTTTTATTAATGTAAATGAACAGAATATAAAATATAAATGTACAGAATATAAAGAAAAAAATGGGCATCCTTGTGATCTCTGTTTGATGAAACTGATCAAGCAAGGGAAGAACCTGATGAAATAATAGATATTAATTTTGATAGTGAAAGTAAATTTGAGAAAAGAGATCAACATTAAATGTTTGAGTCGAAAAGAAAATTAACAAATGCTGCCTAAATATCCATCAAGAAAGTCATGAAGCCACACGTTTACCACAAGACACTGTACCGTGTTAAAAAGACACAAGCAAGAAAAAGTTCAATATGCTATTTGTCGATCTTCAAAGGACATTAAACTACAATAAGTTGAACAAAACATGAGAGTTTTGCCTGCAAATATCATGTCTGTAATGTAAGCGAAATGTGTCTGATTTATAACCGTTATTAAAGTCAAGCACATTTGAAGTATTTTAGTTCAGTTTAATTGGATTTTTTCCCAAATTATAAAAGAAAAATTATAAAAAGCCCTTAAAAGATGGTAAATATACTTTTTCTTAATTAAATTATTCAGTGGCATTACGATTTTTATGGTGTTCAATAAAAATAATTATTAAAAAAAAAAAAGGATTGGGGTAACTCAGTCACCCCACGTGACCTTTAACGTTAGTATCGAGTGTGCGCCTTCTCCCCGGGTTAAATGCCTGTTTTATTATTCTTCGCAACGTTTACAGCTTTATTACCAAGTTTATGCGGAACAAAATTACACTATTATAGGTTGATTTAACCCTTCAGGACCGGTGAAAGGAGAAAGAACGTTTCCCGCAGCCCTCGCGTTTGGAGAGTATGCGCACGCACAGAATCGGGCGACTTTCCCTGCTAAGACTAATTTAATTTGAAAATCCATGCAAAATCTTAAATGCAATCAATTACGCTGAACTTCATTTTTTATTATAATTCATATTATCTGAATATACAGTACAAGCATTTTCGATGTATTTAAAAAAAACAATATTGCGAATTTTAAATAAAATTTTTAAATTTGTTTATAAAAAAAGTACTCTTTCGTCATGAGGATTAAAATAAAATAGATGCAAAACTTGCAAAATACTATCTGGCAAATATCAAACGATACGGTTCTATTACAAATCTTGTAATGTGTATCGTTTTTTTCTATTTTTAATTAATCCTTATAATTCTTTTTGCTTACTTCATATCACTTCAGTATTAAGTTTTCTGTTCTTATGGTTTGGGGAACTTCAAATGCGATAGCAACGAAAAAGAATGGTTTGTTATTACTGAATTAAAAGTGAGTCACAGTAAAAGAACAGATATTCTTTTTCGTTAAAAATGAGTCACCGCGTTTGTTCTATGAAGATCTGCTTTTAAATGTCTATTGAATATTAAAATTATTGATGGAAATATGAGCCATAAATATAATAAATACTGAAACTATTATTATCAAAGTCTAACGCCCAATAAACTAATAAGCTTTCCTTTTTTTTTCCGGCTTAGTCAAAGTATAAACAGAAATCCAGAGCGCAATAAATCACAAACCCTTAAATGTCCGATTCTCCCGAAAAATCAAACATGTGCAGTTGTTTACATTCATAAATATCCGGGATCTAATTTTAAATAATTCGTAGCCGAAAGCACATATTGAAATTCAAAGTCTTGTTAAATATTATTTGAAAAAAAAACGGACTTTAACCGCCAATTAGAGCTTCGTAAAATTTAATATAAAAACGTTCCAAACTCTGATCCCAGCGGTGTGATCATGGGTCTCAGAGAAGGGAAAGCTCAATCACATATATGATACCGTGGGATCTGAAGGGAGAAACGCGTGATCACATTATGTGTTCATGATCTTGAAAGGGTTAATATCCTTACTAATTTTAAAACTAATAAAAAACTGAAAACTTTTGAAAAAAATTCTTTCTCACTGAAATGTGAGTCTGATAACGGACAATACGAGTATAAATGAGGTATGCCACAAACAAAAACAGGGAGACGCAAAGTTCTCATGTAAAAATATCCAACATTTCATTTGCAAACTTAATATTAATCAACAAATTCATTATAATAAGAAAGAATTTTTCTTCATGTTTATTACTGCAATTTATTTTATATTTAAAAAATTGCACTATTTAACAGATATTCATACAGAAATAATTCTTTTTAGTGTAAAACGCGTTGCAAAATTAAACAATTTACATTTTGTTTTTAAAGTTCATCAGAGACAGTTAATTAAAACATCTTTCATCCTGATATAAAGTTTGTTTTGCAAAATAATAGCATGCAGTATATTTTAAGTACTAAACTGAACTCAGCGGTGCAACAAAGTATGGGGGCCAAGGCTTTCTGTGTCTATCTCAGTTTACTTGACATCAGCCACTGGAGTACATATGCAGACATTTTAGTTAAGTGTGTGTGGTCACTCTGACACGAAACTCCAGTGATAAGTTCCCAAGCAAGCTTGGTACTTATTTATCGACACAATGAAGGGGTGAAAGGGTAAATCGCGAACTTGCCCAGCACAGGATTTGAACTCCGGACCTGTGGTGTGGATGCGTGATACACTCTCAGCTACTAGGCTTCATATTTTAAGCATTTTTTTATAAATTTAACTCAGAATTAGAATTTTAAAAGAACAATGTTTTAAATAAGCAGCTGTTTGATTAAAATTGAATAAAAGTAGATTATTGTTGTTTTTACGACGATTTTCTTATTGACAAAAGGGATCATTTTTATTTCTTTTTAATGGTTACGTAGATAGTTTATTGGGGAACATATATAGTTATTCATAGCACAGAAATCTTTCATAAAAATATTTCGTTCGCAGTACCCCGGTTAAACGGAGCCATCGATCTAAAAATTATAAAATTATTTCTCAGATATCTTTATTATTTACCATGTATGTCTTAAAATCTTTTTCCATATTTGCAAATATATTTATTTATTATGCACTAAAAATTTTATTTGCTCTCTGCAGATTTTGCAGTTATTATTTTGTAGATAGAAAAAACTTGTGAGATTTTTCGAGATATATACATTGTGAATTTCTGTTTGTAAGAAATAGAATTTCTTTTTTGAACAAAGAGAAACTCCATTTCTTATCTAATGTAATCTAATATTTCTTCTTATCTAAAGTATAGATAAATTTTTCTTAAACTTTATCTACATTAGATATATTTTTAATGAAACCTTTCAAACTAGTATCACCCAAGGAATATTTTTAGCCCATGTCCATGTATATAATAAACATTTTGTTTAAATTATTAATAAAGCTGTACGTTAATATTTATAAGAAATTGCATCGCTCGCTGAAGATTGATTCAGATGCGAAAGTAAAAATTCTCTGTAATTATCATATTATCTAGAATTCATAAACACATTCTATGGAAATTTAAAAACACACGGGAATTTCATATGAAATTTTATATATTTAGAAGTACTTATCGTTACAGCAAACTCTTTCAAAAAGAAATAATTCCTTCCAGTAAAATGTGAAATGAATAGCACTTACTTTAAGTAATTACAATGTACAAGAATTTCCTTGAAATGGAAAAAGAGTAACAGATAAATCATGACAAATTCTAAATGGAAAAATGTAATTTTTAGCTATTTTCCTGTCATTTTTATATCTTAGAGAAAATATGAATTTCTATTAGCATGAAAGTACCTTCAGACATATACACTTATATGTTCTATATAAATATAAAAGTAAAAATATTTGCTGCTGAGGTCTACATAAACTTAAATATTGTCTGTTTCTTCTGCTTTATTTATATGAAAACATTTTTAAGGCTATGTTTGTAGCATATTAACGAATAAAATACATCTTTGGAATGCTTTTTTTAGACGGCCAAATGCTCCAAAATTAGTATAATTTTCCGAATTCTTTATTCTTTAAAAAAGCAGAATTTATCAGAAACCTTAGCAATGAACATTAGTTTTACGGAAAAAAATTTATTTTAGAGCTGAAAATTAGATATACGCTTGAAATAGCTTATACAGAGTGTAATACAGCAATGATTTGTTATAAAAATAATTTTTGTTTTAAAATCAAGTTTAAAAAAAATAACATTTTAACTTGTCTCACTCATTCCTAGTTCGATTAATTAATTTTTGTAGTAAATCACGAACGAAATATTTCATTTCCCATACATAAAATTTTGTACTATACACAAGAAGGAAAGGTAATTTCTTACTTTTTCCAAATGTTTTCAAACTTTAAATACGTATTTCGAGATAAAGCTCCATATGTATTATAGGTACCTAAATTAATGCTAATTAATTGGGACATTATTCTCCACCAAAAAATGTATTACTATTGCGGCAGCCGAGTTATCATGGTTGCATGATTGAACAGAAATAATGATAGCCATGAGCGGCGTTGCTTT
>BMAV01008102.1:66114-89897 GCA_019973955.1 Trichonephila inaurata madagascariensis | reverse complement strand
GAAAAGTTTTGCCATTAATCGTGGCCGTCAAAGAACTTAGGAGTTATATTAGAAGAAGAACGCGAGAGACGTCACAACCCCCTCCAAGAAGAAAAACGTGATTTATTTAAGGGTTCTCAATGCTCTTAATAAATTACGTGCCTAAATTTTTATTTCTGAATCTCTTCGCTTTCTAAATTTTATTTAAATTTTAACCTTGAATCCTCATTTTAACTTCTATAATTTCAAATATTTATCTTGACTTTAATTTTCATTACTCATCATAGAATTAAATTTAATATTCAACTTAATTTTAAATTTAAACTCGTGACAATAAATTTTATTCCATTAACTAGGCCAACATTGATAATTGCTGTTTAATTATGGTTCATTCTCACTTTTTACATATATATTCTTAAAGTATAACTTATGTTTATACACTTAAATTTTCTACTTGAATTTTTCCTGGGTGCGCAGACCCAAACTCTGCATCCGTACCATCATTTCATATGGAGCTGGATTTTCTGCTCCACTGTTTCCGTGTTGAGGTTACATATCATCTATTGACAATATTTTCAGGGTCTGTCGCCCTGAAATAAAAACTCTCTGAGTTACTTTGTCCAATCTATGTTTACATAATACCAATAAGTTTCACAATTTTTATGCATTATATATTATTTGTAAATCACAATAAACTTTCATTTCCATCCCCGCATCTGGTTCCACAAAATTCCCAATGAGCCGCGCAGCGCCATTAATATTATTGTTAGTGCCCTGACTACGCCGCGTTTCCCTGAACCAGATGCCTCATAATGCGGAACAATACAACAACATATATATATACATATTATACAATTACAAACATTTTTCAATAAACCATTAAAACAAATAACCAAAGGAATTGTCGCAATTCACGAAGTCATACATCGAAGCAAACAAATGTGCAATTACAATTGTTTTCTCCAAAAGAGAAAAAAAAATTTTAACAAGTCAAAAGTTCAAAAATAATTATACACTCATTGTAGTGTCAACTTTTGCTTGGCTTATAACTTTTAAACACCGCCCGAGACTTCTTTCTTTGCAATAATTCTTCCGACCACTTGTTGGAAAGATCATAAAAAAAAATGAAACAATACAACCTGATTTTTATTTGTCCCCGTATAGGATTTCCAATGACGAGGTGCTACCACTTTTCTTTCCTTTTCTTATTCCTTGGTTGCATTGGAATTCCTTATGATGCCTGCTGTAGGGTTTGTAGTCTCCTTGTCTGGTTTTCCTTATAGTTCTTGTTTCCTTGGCCGGTCTGGATTCCTGATCCTTTCTCATGCGTGGCCTCAGGTTGTAGTTTCCATCTTGAATTTCAGTTGTCTCCGTCTTGTTCTTTGTCCTACTTATATAAATAGTACTGGATGACAATGGTCTTTTGTTAATATTATTGTGTTCCTTTTTGTGCCACTTTCTCTGTGGTCCACTTGCCCCTGATCCATATGACCTTTTCATTCCCTTAGCGAGTTTTGTTCTTTTACTTTTCCTGTTGTTCGTAAATGAACTAGGAAGCGATCTGACCAGTGATCTGCGTTTATCGGTCCTATCTGTATTTTTATATTGTTTTGATTGGCGATTAATCCCTTTTGCCTCTAACTTACGTTTCACCGCAGATCTTTCTTTCCCATAGTGTGACTCATTTAATCTTTGATGTACATTTTCCGAAGTACTCGTTTCTTGACGTGATCTGATACTATCTGGGCTACCTGTTCCTAACTCGACCTCGTCACATTTCCTATGACGATATATTCTTATTTGATCAACGTTAACCGTTAATCTTTTTCCTGATTTCAATATTACAATATTATTGTTATTTCTTACTTCTAATACTCTATAGGGTCCTTCAAATTTTTGTTTAAATTTAGCACAGATTTTATTAGCTGCTGAACTTAAAGGGTGTGTCTCTAATAAGACCCAATCATTTACCTTAATTTGTATATCTCGTCTTCGTCTATTATAATATCTTTCCCACCTTTCCTGCTTAGTTTTCGTACTTAGTCTAGCTTCCCTAAATATTCTTTCTATATTTTGAACTTTGAATTCCGAACCCTCTGAAATCATTACTAATTTTTGAAATGGGGTAATCAATTTTCGACCCAAAAATAATTCAGCAGATGATTTTCCCGTTGTTTCATTCACCGCCGTACGAATAGCGTAAGCAAACTCACGTAAGAATTGATCCCAAGTATCGTGTTGATCATTAACATAATTTGCATTCATTTGTACTATATCTCGATTAACTCTTTCAGTCCGATTTGCTTGTGGCCTATATGCAACAGTCTTCACATGCCTTATGCCTAATCTTTCACTTAAATGTTCAAAAATTTCGGATATAAATTGGGGACCATTATCACTTATTAATTTTATTGGAGCTCCATAACGCGATATAAAGTTATCAAAAAAAATATCCGCTATTATACGAGATGAGGCCTTTTTAAGAGGTATAATTTCAGCCCATTTGCTGAAATGATCGGTTATTACTAAAATATAGCGATTACGTCTTATTCTCGATATAGGATACGGGCCTAACGAATCTAACGTCACTATCTCATTTGGATAATTTGATATAATTGGATTTAATCGACCAGCTGGTAACGCGTTTTTATAGTTATTAACTTGGCACATATGGCATGTAGAGACATATTGATCAATGAATTTTCTCATGTACGGGAAATAACAAACGTCCCGAATTTTATGATACGTTTTAAATCTTCCCAAGTGTCCTGCTATTGGCCTGTCATGAAATTCTCTCATTATTTTATTTCTTAAAGATTTTGGAATGTATACCCACATTTCACCTAAAGACGTTTTGCGTGTTTCGCATAAAATAACAAGCCTTCAATTAGACGGAAGTCGTGGGACCAATTCTCACATATCGTTGCATTAACCGAGTTATCTTCCGGGTTTTCTAAATATCTATAGATATGACCTAATTCTGGGTCATTTTTTTGTTCTGTTATTAACTGTTCCCGCGAAGTAAGTACTAAATCCCTGATTATTGCACAATTAACTTTTTCTCCTACTATACTTTTAACAGGATTTTTCGATAAAACATTAGCCACAATATTTAACTTCATTTCTGACCCATTAACGCGTAAATTCCCTTTATCTACCTTATTATCTTCAACCAGCGAATCTTGAATTTTCAACGATTTCTGATCAAAATCTAAAATAATCCTTGATCCACTTATAAAATCAATACCGAGAATACATGGGTATTCCAAATCTGTCACCACATGAAATGACCAAGGTCTAACAAAATCTCTGATCTGAATAATCAATTCTACAATCCCCATGTTTTGGCATTTCGCACCCTGTGCTGTTATTACCTGGGCTCGCGATTTTTTAATTTGCTTATAAAAAAAATATTTTCTATATACTTCTTCCGATATAAATGATTTATCTGCTCCGGTGTCCCATAGCGCTTTCAAAAATGTGTTATTTAATAAAATAGGAACGTGGGGAAGTTCTACGGGTGATATACATATCGGAGAAAGTTTAATTGGTATTTCTCTTGTCGATTGTTTTTGAGGTTGATCTTTAACTTTTACAATATTTAATCGTCCCCTTTGCATCCTATCGCCTCGACTGAAATTTTCACTCGAACCCCTATTTCTACGGTCCCCTCTATTAAAATTATCATTTCGCTCATTTCGAAATTGGTAACCCCTGTCGTTGAAGCTCTGATCTCTATTCTGAAATCTATTCCTCTCGAACCCTCTATTACTTTGACGGCTATTCTCATAAAAATCATTTCTACCATTATTTGGTATACGCCCAACCTCAGAATTCCTCCAGTTTCTGCGATTAGCATCAAAATTAGGCATCCTATGCGCGTTTTGACCTCGTCTTTCTACATTATCACTATTCTGTGAAGCCCTTTTTAATTTGTAAGAATACCTCTCTTCGAATTTAGCTAAGACTTCCAAAAGTTGTACCGTGTTCTGCGGATTGCGCACTTCCACGTAGTCCTGGATCTGTGGTTCGAGTCGAACAAAAATGTGATCCACCAATTCCGCCTGCGACATCCCTAACTCTAAATTCTTCTCGATTTTTAATAAATCGTACACAAAGTCTGTGGGTTCCTGATTTCTGCCCTGCTGTGACGCGAAAAATTGAGCTTCCAATTCTTTCTTATTTTTGATTGCGGGAAAAGCTTTCGCTAATTCAGCCTTGAGCTGCGCGAAATCCGTGGCTGTATCTTGCACCAACACTGACCCGAATATTAAATACCAATCTTGAGCCCTTCCCCTGAGATGACTTTTCAAGTAAGCACATGACAGATTACTTGGGATTTCAAGTAACTGTATTTGGTTATCTATTGTCTCAAGGAACTCCCTAACGTTCTCCGACCCTGAAAAATACATTTCAGGTAATACACTAAATCCACCTGCATTACCTAACCCAGAATTAATATAGTTCGGGCGCCATTGAGACATAGTCATCATGCGATAGCTATGTCTAGTGGGATCCGCGTAAGCTAGAGGTGTGGGANGTGTGGGATTATCAAAATGATGAGACATAGTAGTTCTTAATACAACTTTTATTAAGAATAACTTATATTACTTAATTCTAATTTGACAACTTTATTTAAAGTGAGAGTTAACACCCAATTAAACCTTGTATTTAAGTCAGATCACGCAACTAGATCCTTTATCTTAATTATAATAAATAAACCGATTCATCTAACTACCTATATCAAATATTACCTTTTGCAGATCTCCTTCCTTCACCTATAGAGAGATATCTATAAATTCACTTTATATACGACGATTCCAACTTTTTTATATTGGGCTTCTATTCCTTCCAAAGCTATCGGACTGCTAACTCTTGATCTGAAAGATTCCACACTAAGCTATCTCTAAACTTGCCGCGCTATATCTTATCATCAAAGCTTCTATCCTTTTAAAGTATATCTCATTTACATATTTGATCCGTTTCTCTTCTTGGTATTGGGTTGGAAAGGTTTTGCCATTAATCGTGGCCGTCAAAGAACATAGGAGTTATGTTAGCAGAAGGACGCGAGAGACGTCACAGTGGGTCTGATGGCTTTGGTTGCTGCGTCGAGTAGATCTGACGATTATTGATTGCTCTTGTGGTGGGTATAGGGCACCACGACAATTGCTTTTTTTTTTTTAGTTAAGTTTCAAGATCAGCAATGTGGAGGATAGAACCCGCGACCTGCAGTTCCTAACTCACGTAACCTACCATTAGACAAAGGTGATCACCCCTGTCCTCCGGATAAGCACCACCACATAACTAAAAATTAAAAATTGCAGCTTGAAAGTATACGCGCGCGTTATACGGTGGTGCCCATAATACACCGGATTTTACGGTACTTATTATTTAAGCATTTATCGTTGGAAGGAGTGTTTATTAACGTCGCATTTTAAAGCAAGATGATATCTATTGACGTCGACCCTCGTTATTCTGAACCAGGCAAGTGAAGAAGACGACGCCTGATTAAGACTCCACTCTTCTAACCTTTACACCACACCAATGTGAGGACTTTAAGTCACGACAGAGGTGTAGGATTACCCCCTCTCTCTTGCCCACCTAGATGTGTGAGAGGAAGGGAAGAAATACTAGACATATTCAAATTCAACTTATTTATTCATCAACCAAATTAGCAACACTGATTCGCTTAAATTCAAAAAGAGAATGTCCCAATATGAACAATACAAGTGTAACAATAACGAGATGCACGAATTATGCGAAAACTATGAATATCGACCACTTTAATTTAGGACCAATTCAATTATCCCAATTAGCTTTACGTTACTTTCAGTTTAGTGACCAATAGTTACTTTAAATCTTCGTTGATTTAATATTCGAAATATTCAATAACTTGTAGTGATACTTGATCAGTAGCAATCTCACCTGACTCCTTCTCATCATGCTAGCTAGAAAACCCTGTCCATATATAGTAGATTTAATTTGAAGATCACGGTTTCTTCTTCAGAAGGGTTGGTTGTGAATAAACGTGACTGTAGCCCAAAGATTTCCCAAGAGGATTAGTGGAAGGTACGCGAATAGATCTGTCACACAGATAACGGCAAAAAAATTTTAAATTCATAAATTAAATCTTACTCATTATATAAAAAAGCATTAAATAATTAAAATTTATTTTTCATACTTTGTTTGTAATCATCTGGAATTTGATTTATGTAAAAATAATTCAATACGAATTTGGAAGTAAATGAAAAAAATATGGTAAAAAATCTAGTTTCAGCAGAACTTCGCCTTTTCCCCCTAGAAAAAAGTACAAAAAATTATAATCATAAGCATTATTTTCTCAAACAGTATTTGTTATGAACTAGGGTAAGTTCAATTATTTTGAAAGAAACAGGAAAAAAAAAACTTATTGTTAATAATAAGTTTCTTTTCTTCTAAATATAAGATACATAAAAAGATATCGGAAAAGAAGTAATTCTGTTACTCGGCGTATGGCTTTGCAGATAACCATGACAGAACTTTCAAATTAAGTTTTGATTTAGCTGAGACATTGCTTTCGAGCCAATAAATAATTCAATTTAACATACTGTGTGTCCTTCGAATTTAATGTCATCATGAAAGTGTTGGGAGATTTTAATCCGATTAAACTTTTTTTTTCTTTCTTTATAAGCAAAGATTTTGAGCGAAAATATACTTTTTAATGAAGTTTATACGGTCGAATGATCAGATGTCCAGGAATGATACTTTATTTAAAAATGTGCCTGGTCTAATAGATAGACTGATTCGTGAAGTTGAAGTTTTCCAATTTCTCAGCATTAAAATTGGATTAGTTGTTGTGGAATCTAAATTAATGCTTACTTTTTCATCGAGATATTTTATTTGGTGGTTAAAATGGTAAAAGAAAGTGTTCTTTTTCTTAACTTACTTATTATTATGTATTATTTTTTCACGTCTCTTCATTTTTTTTTATCATTTATTTTTCGTATTATTATTGAATGCGGATTTTAATAAGGTGTGATTTTAAACAGAGAAGTTCCGTCTTTACTTTTAATGGTGTTTTAAATGCATTATCTATAAAAATTGAGAGTTTGTCTCTTTTTAAATTTAAATTATGTACAGCTGGAATATGTTCAAATGGTTTTTGTTTTAAAAAGTTGTTACAATATTTGAGCCAAGATGATTTTATTACTACTCTTGACAAAAATACGATATTAAAGAATATTAGTAAAACGCGATTTCTCATTTAATGTTGTTTTCTCCAAACGTACAAGAGCCTGAACTTGCACAGAGCTCATTTTCATACAAACAAATAATATAAAAAAAATTTAAGTCAATTCCTACTTATCAGGAGTATTGTCAGACCTGGTAGATATATCAGAAATTCCCTTATCTACAAAGCTTTAAAGATTCCACCCTTCAAAACTTATATTCAAACTAATGCTACTAAATTTTTAATGACATTTTCCATACCAATAATTTAAATCTCTCATTGATATCCAAAATTACGTTCTAAGTGACAAAATTAAAAGACCTAGGAGAATTCTCCTAGACTCTTATAATCCCCCTAACTCTTATTCTGTTCATTCACCGGTGCTGAATGATCGCTAAATGCTAAATTTTTTATTATTTCTTTTTAAGCTTTTAATTTTTTCTCTTAATTGTTTTCTGCTGCACCCAACAGGAAAGCCCATTTTATGCACTTCAGTAAAATCATCCCAAATTTAGAGCAGCCAATAAAGAGCTTTCTCACTTGCTGTCACCAACCAATCGCAGTGCTCCCTCTCAACTTCTCAGATAATGCCAAAACTCATCTGGACTTTTTTCCCGTCGAAATCCTCAGGAGACTCGACCCATGACAATGACGCCATTCCTCTGCCTTTTCCTGTCAACTAATCGGATTGCCTCCACCCAATTTCTCCCAGGAAAAATCTGTTTTTCCATTCAGGACTTATCACATTTCAAGAAACAACACGATAGAAGAAGGAGGATCAGTTCTGATCCATATCCCCAAAACGTCCATCGAAATCGAAATCGAAATCAATTCCTACTTAGATCAACAAAGAAAATTTTATTTTAGCTACTTTTTATTAAGTAGTTACAATTAATATAAATATGTATATACATAGGACAGAATCACAACCTTGTGGTAATTAATTTTGATTAATTATCATTAAATTATCGTATTGTCATCCAAAACAATCATGTATATAAGATTTCAGTTCAACTGAATGCTATAAAACGTGAGAAAAAAAAATCTTTTAAAGTTTTGACCTAAGTCGCTAAAAATGAAACTAACGTTAGCTGTATCTGTAATTCTTTAAATAATTAGTTTCAGTCAATTAATTTTAATTTATTACAATTAAATTATTATATAGTCTTCCAAAATAATCATGTGTATAAAATTTCAGCTCGATGGAGCGCTTTAAAATGTATTTTATTAACGATTGAAAATTCCACGAAGATAAATAAATATATAGAGAGTGTGAGCTAATAGTAGGAATTGAAAAAATGCCTAAATTTTCATGTTACTTTGCAAAATTATCATTCATACATCTGATAATAAAACAGCATTTTTAAGATTTCAAAATATTGCATACATGATTAATTTTTTCATTTTAATATGTAAAAGAGATAGTTCATTTAGCATTACAGATAGGGTAAGCAAATGCAAAACACATTTTATGCCAGAAAAAAATGGGTAAATTGAGGTAAAAATGAGAAGTATTGGTAAAATATGCTGCTCTTTTCAGGATAACGCGCGCGAGGCCAGAATATAATATTAATGCCGGAGTACTTTTATACCTGGAAAAATATTAGGTTCGGGTCTTAGTATGAGTTGACTATTTGGGGTGGAAATACGAGAAGAAAAAGAAACGTAAGTTGCTATAATTGGCTCCAACGTCTCGATTGTAAATATTGAGCGGTTAATGATTTGCGGATCCTGCCTTACGCTCCGCTTATCTTTTTCTTTGCGCATTTGTTCCGAAAAATCTCTAAATAAGGCTTTTGTCTTGATTATCTACATTACTTCTCAATATTTCCTTTCCCACTTAGTCTCATTACTTTTTTTCATTTAAGCTGTGGATTGATATTTACCATTGTAGACCAAGTACATTCCCCGTTAGCTAGGATCACTTTTAAGTGCTGCACCATATACGTGGAATAACACTCACCGCAATGATATTTTGACGCCTAGTTTCCTCCCCAGAGGGAGGCTCTTAAGCTTGTGACGAGCTCACGCGTCTTTTCTGTAACATAACCTCTGGGTTCTTTGACGGCCAAGATTAAGGGCAAATCTTTTCCAACCCAAATCCAAGAAGTGAAATATGATTATGAAATGCAAATAAGATAGATTTTAAAAGAACAGAAGTTTCAGTAAGCAGGATGGCAATTTAGGGAAAGTTATGTTTGGAAGAGATTTGCCATTAATCTTGGGCGTCAAAGAACCTAGTGGTTATGTTACAGAAAAGAGAGACGCGTGAGCCCGTCACAAGCTCTGGCGATGCGAAATGGCTCTAGAAATTTAATGCTGCCGTGAGCATTCAAGCTAAACAGGAATTTTAGGGATTTTTAACATGCCGCAGAATCATACCACATGAACTCTGTCGATTTTCTGCATCATGAAAATTCACCAACTTCGACCGGGGTCGAACCCACAACCTTAGGTGGCTCTGTATTAATTTTTCAAGCGTTGCGAAAAAGTGCCTGTAGTAATAATACAGTAAAAACTTTATTCTAAAATTTCATTTTCCCACTAGCAATTAAAATGGACTTTGATATTTTCTACATATAAAAGCCATTTGCATTTTCTTATTACTCCTTGTCATAAAATTCGAAATGTGTTTTCTCACTTCTGTTGGTCGTTCAAGTAAATTTCTTGCTATTCACACAATGAGATATATTAACAAATTATATCACAATAAGAATGCGCTTGGAAGATATTATTGTCCTATATTAAAGGTCTTAAATCAATAATTATAGAGTGTGATAATGATTTAAATTTGTCATTTTGAGTCATATTATGTAGTTACGCAAGCAATTTAGTACATCTTAACAAAATAAAAGTGCAATAAGTTTGAATACCCAATGCAGAGCATTAGAGAAATAGCAAAATACAGTAATAGCCACAAAAGAACTATGAAAACAGTAAAACACGTGAGGTATAATTAAAATTAAAAAAAAAATATTTGAGATAAAATTTTGAATGTTTAAAAGTTTTTGTTTTTAAGAAAAACTAATTAAATAAAGCCACTGTGCATGCAACTTAAATTGGAAATTTTATCTTTAAAAAAACGTTCAACTATTGATTTCATATAAACACAATAAAATATATTAACTGTAATAAAAACATATTTATTTACTTAAATTTATGACACAAAACAGAAACCTCTATTAACTAAACTTTTTTACCTTTAAAACCTATTTAAATTTATTCATTTTGAAATTTATAAACCACTGTTATTTACCAATTGTAAGTTTTAAGAACGTGCTTAATATGAGCCAAGACTGCTTACTTCTAAGCGTGCTAAATTTATTTCATCGTGTATTTAAAGAAATCATTTCTACTTTTCTATCTTGATAGCTAAACCCTCCTTTCCCCCTCACATTTGAACTTTTCAAGAAATAAATCTCAACTTACAGTCAGCATATTAAATTCGTAATTAAAATGTTGTCTTAAGCTGTCAGAATTACGTCGAAGGGTAAAAAATGGAATCGTACACATATAAATTAATCATAGATTTTTTTAAAATCGTATTTTTGAACTTGGAAATGATCAAATATTTTTTTTTGGATATATACTCTAAAATAACTACCTTCTTTCTGAATATAGGCAGAAAAATAGTTTTACTGGGATATTTATGCGCTTAAGTGAATGTGTGTTGAATATTTTGAATTCCTTTCTAATTCCTCTTGATCCCTTGAACAAAAGGAATTAGAAGTGAATTCAAAATATTTACGAATGAAGGATTAATTTATTGTCTTTCTTGAAGTTTATTTACATATAACATAATTCCTGGTATTAACCAGGAATTTGAATAAATCATTTGGTTTTGCATGATAAAATGATTAAGAAGAATTTAATTAAAGTTTCATCTGTTGAATTATTGATTTATTGTATTTCTGAATTTATATTTGGCTGCTTTTAGCTGGGATTTTAGATAGGAATTATATGTTTATTGCAAATTTAAAGTTTTGCTTAGATACCTGACAAGTTTGACTTTCGATTCATTAAATCACGAACTTCAGTAGTCATTAAGCTACACAACGAAAATAATATTCTCGATGTTTAAAATTGTTTAGATGATGTATATTACAAACATTTTTTAAAGTCCCTTGTGATAGATTATTTGAGTCGAATTATATTTTGAAGGCTTTAAAGAACTGAGACGAGATTTGGAGAAAGAAGATGAAATAAATATTGTCTTCATGAGTATAGATAAATAAATTAGATTAATTTAAGAATAACACGTAAGATAATTAAAAATATTTTTACAGTAAATATTTAAGAGGTTTTTTTAATATACCTTAATAATAACATTATCATTTTTGAAGTGAAACTTCTTTGGGCGTGAGAGTGAACGGTAAATTTACCCAGTTAGGCGTTAGGGTGAAAAAGCGAATGGAAGTAAGAGAGTGGGGGACACCACGTGACTTGCGTCATATCCGTGAAAAAGGTGGACGATTCCCAAGAGGGAATTGCATCAGAGGTATGGATTGGGTACCCTTACGAATTGTAACGAACTTGCGTGACGTATTTTCGTAATTTTTATATCATAAACGTGTCGTTTCGAACGAATAAATGCTCCCAAAATATTACCATTAAATGGCTCTACCCTTTAAGGGAATGTCTGGGGCAGTGTGTATATGTCACAAACATTCGCGCCAGAATTACTACGGATAGCGTCTTGTAAACAAACACAGTGACTTTTGTGAGTGTTGCATTAAGTTTATATTATTAATTTTCATTTCCGTTAAGTTATAATAAATTTTAATCAGAATGCCTAGAACAAATGTACAAAAAGAAGAAAAGAAAGAAAAAAGAAAGGTAAACTAGCAGAAAGTCCAGTCGAAAGTCTATATATCACCAGGTAGTCCTGTTGCAGCTGTTATCACCTTCATCCATAAAGTTTTAGTGCTATACACACCAGTGGCTGCTGCAATCATTGGATCCGATGATGATTAAAAGCTTAACTGAGGACTTTAATGTTAATTTTGCTTCAGAAGAAGCAAAGCCACTCACTGAATTCTTGAAACGGACACTGAATTTGACAATGAATAGTGATTCTAGAGAAGGGACAACAAGATACGGAACCACGATTGATGCAGTTTTCTCACGTTTTCTTGATTGACTACAATCGAGGAATTTTTATATCCTACTTCAGTTACCACACACTTATTGTGTCTTTCTTGGAAATGAAGACCAATGAAGGACAAGGAATAACTTATTGACATTTCAACAAATTTGACGTTTCAGTCTAAATTTAAACAGCAGAAACAGCTGAATTTTTGGTTACTGTATAGTTTGAAATTTTATCAATTGATTACACTTTACTCGTCGTAGTGCAGGGGATTGATTTTAATTTACATAAGATTCCCAGTTCCACTATAGCGTGTTTTTCTTGTTAATTCAATTATGCTGTTCACAATGGGTGTGCCTCTCATGGGTTTCCCTGAGTTCAATAAAAACAAAAATGCTTTGCAAATAATTTTACTGTTATGGAACACTTGGAGTTAAATTCGTCAACTACATTTGATGATGCTCCATTGAATTGGAAAAGGAATCAATTTTTAACTGTCCTTACGACAAAACACCTTGAAGAGAGCAAAAAGTTTTCATTGAAAGGATTCTTTATTGTCTCTAGATTTGTTATACACGTGCACTATATAAAATCAATAATTTTTCCCAAAGATTGGAATTTTAAAATATCTGCTAAAAGATCCTTGGCATATAACAATGGGTTGTTAAGAATATAATACGTAATTTATGTCTTCTGTGCCACTAAATTCACAGTCGGGTCACTCTACACAGCATTTTTCAGATAATCTCCAAAGCAGAAGTCACAAGAATTATAGTTAGGGGATCGTAGTAACCAATATTTTTAAAAAAGACAGTTGATAATTCTGTCAGTTGTGAAATAAATCTTCAAAAAATTCCACGATTATTTTCAGTGTGCTGAGAATCGTAATAATCTGTGATGGTAGCAACCAGTCTTTTTTAAAAAGACAATTGATAATTCTGGGAATTCTGAAATGAGTGTTCAATATTTTCTTCAATTATCTTTAGTGTTCTAAAGAATGCTATCTTGCATTAAATTTGCGTAAGTAGATGGAATGCTTGAAAAGAAATTGATATCCTTCATCGTTTGCGATTTAGTTAATAAGACGTATGTGTTCTAAAACGAAAACGAATGACCTAGGAATAACCACTGCTGCAAGAGCTTTTCACGCTGTGACTTTTTGTAAAATGAAGATGCAAGGGTTGATATGTGAACGGATTAATTGTCGCCCATATTCTACAATTGGGAGTGTTCACGGAATATTCAAGATGGAAATAAACTTCGTCTGCCCACACTATATTCTATAGCGATGCACTATCCCCTTCAATTCTAGTAATAAGTTTCTCCGCGAATAGTCATCAGGAATCGACTCCTGAACGGGCGTGATTTTGAAAGAAAAACACCTCCGCATGTTCCATAAAATTTTACGAACCATGCTGACAAAGATGCGTAATTGTAATTCTTCCTCCTCTCTGCATGTCCACCCCTCCACACTCCAGTCCCTTTTATCTCTTCCTGCAATACTACAGCCACATCTTTCACTGACATCAAATCCTTTCTCTGTCAGATTTTATGTCGAATGAGCCTGCAGTTTCGAATATATGTATCATGTACTGTGGACCTTTGAAAAACTTTAAACCAGTGTCTCCGTATTTGGAGATAGGGGAGTGAGAGCTTAGGTGTCGTCTTCTTCACTTCACCGTGGTTCAAAATTAGGAGATACTTTGCCTGTACTTCTCGCGTTGCTTTATAGAACAACCTTAATAAGCGCTCACTCACTCTTTATATGCATTATTGTGTTTAACTTCTTCAGAACAATTGTCGTGTAGTTATATTTCTTGTAAAGCAGCTTCACAAGCATGGGTAGTTTTTTGATTGACATAATTATAAAGAGCTTTTTAGATGCACAGTAACGGGAATAAAATGAATTTCTCAATTTTATAACAATTGAAGTTTGTAGCATGTATGTTTCGTCTTTCGATTCACGTATTCTAACGAATATAAACGCCATGTTTTAGTGCAATTTTTAAGTATTACTGATTTCCTTCGCTGGATGAATAATCATTGCTACTACAATAGTATTGCCGCACACATAATTTGCTACAAGTCCCGACAGCCCGGTTGGCAGAGCGTTAGACTCTGGCCTTGGGTTCGAAAGCCGGCGCCCCGGCAGATTTATCCAAAGACTGGAATTTTTGTTTTCATTATTAACGTATTTTGTTTGTCTAGGTTCTAGATGAATCTAGATCATTCTTTAGAGTGCATACTGGATATTTCTCGAGTATTCGGTAAGTGTATAAAAGCCGAGTACGTCGCCAGTTGGGCGTGTTCTCAGTCCAGTGTTGTATCGAGCTTCCTCGTTAGAATAAATCTAATTGGTTGCTTAACTGATTGGTGTACTTCTTTCGAACTCACAGTGACAGTATATTTAAAACAAATAACAGAGATAATTTTGAACTTGGATTTTCATTTTTAATCTTTTGAAAATAGTACATTAATATAATTCTCCGTATGTAAGAAAAAAAAAAGAGCCTGAAAAATACTGATATTTCTCAATTATAAAGCGAATACATTTTTTTTTCTATTGTAAATAACTAATTCATTTAAAATCTGGTTTAAATAAAACTTTGAAGGTATTGCAACTGCCAAATGTCTCTTTTTTGTTGTTTACTTAATTTAAATAACAATTAACATTAGCTTGCTAAAATTAATCTTTCTACATGAGGAAATATTCGCATTAATTTAACTCGTTTGAATAGTCAACAATAAATGGAACATAATTATGATACATTGAATCTTCCACATAATTCAATAAGCGTAAATGTTTAATATCGCCTTTGGAATTTGTCTCACTTAATTAAACATTAAAAAATGAAAAATTTGGTGAAAAATCTTTCTTTTAAATGAATGATACTTTATTTAAAATTTGGTATTAGATTTATTAAATGATGAATCACGCTGCATTTACAGTTTTAATTAAAATATAGTTAATTTGTTAATCATATCGTTTTTTGACAAAAACTTTCATTTTCATTATTCACTTCATTAAGACTATTTAGACATATTACATATGTTAAGTTCTACTGAAAATCTGAGTTTTAATTAAGAGTGAATATATGTATCAATAGAAATATATCAAGGAAGTATCTCCAAGATATATCAATATAAATTGCTTTTCCATTTTACAAACTGGTTTTCCTTCCAATATCAAGCATTCATGTTAAAATAAATATGCCCAATTTATGATTTTTATCTCTTGTTTTGGCTGTAATATGCTTAAGTGTTTCAAAAAATCATACAAATTCTATATTTCTATAAAATATTTTCTATTCATAATTTTTTAATGAATTAAAAATTACTTTATTAAAGTAAGCAAGAAAGTCGTTATTGTTTCGACATAATCGCTTATTTTTAAATAAAGCTTCAAAGAATTATCTTTTTGGAATCCAATTAATATTAATTTTAAAACGCCTATGCTAAAAGAGACCTCTCAAACTAAATTCATTATTAAACTCGTAGTTTTATTGTGAGTAATAATCAGAAGTAAAAAAAAAATATATTTTTTACATTAAAATATTTGCTTTTTCGATAAAATGTTTTCTTTTCAAATACATATTCGTTACTTTTCCACCATATTCTTGTTTCCAAGAAAGAAAATTAAAAAGATGAGTTCAGTGATGTAAAAAGTTTCTGGTGAGAGAAATAATAAAAGGGAGACTTGAATAATCAATAGAGATCTATAACTAATAGAAACTTTGACTATTTTTAGTATTGAGTAATTCTAACCTAATTTAGAAAAGAAATAAAAAATAAATCATAAATACCCTACAAGTAATGACCAACATAATATTCGAAGCAGTTTTCCATGAATATAATAACCTATATCATTACTGAATAGTCAGACAAAAGGATAGAAGACCATCTGTATGTAAGATAGGAAATTTCAATTATGTCATATACGCTAGTAGTAATAAAATGCATTGTTCAAAGTAATGGTTTTTCGATATTAATTTGATTTACAGGCGGAAGAAAATGCGATGTTCAGAAAATCGAAAGTGTAATGAATAAATATGAGCTTGTGTCTAATACTTACGTTAGTAAAATGAAGATAGCAGATTTAAATAAATTTATGTAAAATGATTATTATTAGGAAAAGAAACTTCAATTATCATTGATCACGGGAGCGAATAACTAAAGTTCAAGCATTATTTACGGAAAGTTGAAATAAGTTATAAGTAAGTTAGGTGAATCAAAAATAATAAATATTTTTCTTAGAAAATTGTCTTTTTGAAACAAGATAACTTTGTTTCAAATCAGGTGATTGCTTCCTCTGTAAAGGCTATTGCAAAATACGAGAATATTGAGCTGTAATTGCAACAAAGTGTCCGAAAGTTGTTATTCGTTAATTTCCGGTGAAACAACCGACTACAAAATTGCTGAAATAGGGCACGAAGCAATATAGTCTTCGAATCAACACCTTTTCATTGTCCTTCAACCCCAAGTCAATTAGCTTAACGCTCTAAAAGTGAACTTCGATCAAATAGTGGACAATGAATATATTTATACACGAAACAGAGGATTCCGCACTTGAAGACATCCAAAATAATGCTTGTCTTCATTCTGGAGGTGCAGACATTAAGGTAGCATGACACATGAATATCGATTTTTAAAACTTTGATTTATTGTCTTACATTTACAATAATTGTGCCGACTTCACTATTTTGTAAAAGCGAGTAACAAAATGATTAATAAAAGCTTACAAAACTTAAGACCAGGGGCGTCTCTACGGTTGGATAAACCATACTCCTGCCCGGGGCGGCAAATATTAAGGGCAGCATTTGGCTCGAATTTGAAATATATATATATTTGTTGTTTGTGTTACAGAAAAAAAAATTGATATATCATCTGAAATATTATTGGGTGTGAATTTAATATTTTATTTAATGTATTTTATTTCCTTATTTTGTACTCTGTATGTTAATATCAGTTTTCTTTTATGTTGAAACTTGAAGGTTTTGAGGCAGAAATATCTCTTAAAAAATGAAAATTGATATCTCTACACAGCTTTCACTAGTATATTTTCTCCACCCTGGAGTGGGGTCGCAATGGTCATTTATTTCACCCATACGATATTTGGTATCAGATATCCAAAAGAGGACAGGGGTAATAAGTTTTTGGTGGAAAGCCACGAAACATGTTTTGTTTTAGTTTTAGAGAGAAGTAATTACTATAATTTAAAATAAACGCTTGAGTTTCTCACCATTAGTTAACTCTTTTTCGAAGAAATTTGCACGCTGGAATGGGCAATTCCTTCTCTTACATTTTACTCGCTTGAAATAATAACAGATAATTATGTTCTTAATTTGGAATTATTTTGTATTTTTTAAGACTTAAAAGTACATGTATATATATATAAATAGTTATGCTGCCTTTTTGTTCGTTATTCAAGTTTTATAGGTGTGCATCTATGGCAAACATTTTTCTTTTTAAATTATAAGTTTTGCTTTGGAAAGAGAGGCGGAGAATTACTAGAGTCGGCCCTGTGAAGTCATCAAACGTATTAGAGTTAAGAAATAATATTTTGGGAACAAATTTTTGTTGATTTTCTTAAAATTTCGTACAAGCAAAAACATCTAAAACTACAAAAGACCTGAAAAGAAAAACTAGTTCTCTAGAAGCAAAAATAAACAAAATTCCTCAGTGTTGCTAGGGGGTGGAGTTTTAAAACTGTGAACGCAAACTTTGGTTTGATTGATCATCAGAACTATTAAAAAAAAGGAGAAATATATGTGGAATATCATACTAAATTTATAAATGTATATGTATGAAATATTGCAACTAAAATACATAAATGTGAATACGCAAATCTAAAAAATTATACAGTGGAGTTTTCATTACTTTTGTTGCACCATTTTTCAAATGTGAATAATGTCCTTTATTGCACTTTATATGGATTCAGTTAAAGGGAAATATACCCTTCCCCCCGGTTGCTCTAAAAACGTATTGTTTTTGCATAGTGTTTTGAAAAACTTTTTCGGGAAACTCGGAAAAGCGTTTTACAACTGATGTATCTCTATCTCTATCTACTCGTATTTACCAATCAATTTATCTATAGGTCTATCTATCTGATATTTTAGATTTCACAAAAAATATGTGTCTATCATCAAAATTTGAAGGAATCACTCTAGTTGTGATTAAAATACCATAATTTAAGTAAAATTAGTAAATGCTAAATTTCTTTTGATTACTATATGGATTATCTACAGGCACTTTGCTTTAACCAAAAATTTAAAATATGTGTGGTACACTTTAAAATACTTTTAAAACATAAGATACATTAAAAAATTTAATTAATACAAATTATTTTTCATGGAAAGTTTTCAGTGAAACTCTTAACAAATAATTTCATCACATTTATCATACTTTTTTAGTCAAAATTTCAATGATTTCAATGACAAAATGATTCTTTGATTGGCGTTCTTAGCCTTAGTGCGTTCTTATCAACGATCCTACGTGTGATCAACACTATCAATAACGATAACGCTAAAATGACCATTAATAGCAACAAAAGGAGGTTGAAATTACTGTGGCATTTGCAGCGATTACCCCTTTTTTTGTACCCGGTGTTTCAAAAGTCACGCACATCCAGATGGTAATCCTTGTTGCTTAAGACCCAAAAGGGTTGGTTGAGATTTCTGTCACTAGATGACAGCAAGGGCCCCATTCTAAGACGTTTTGAAAGTACCAAGCATCAGTTTCAAAATACTTGTCAGTTATAGTCAGTTGAACACAACGGGAACTGCATGATATTTTCCCAAGTGCAATGAATAGCCATCGTTGAATTTTATTTCTCTACAATATCTCAATGCCGCTTGAAAAATGCGTTTCAGCAGAAATATCCAGGTGAAACATCACCAAATGCATCAACGATAACACATTTAGTGCGAGGGTTCCATGACACAGGATCGTTTACAGATAGGAAATGATCAAGCAGAGCGCCCATAGTGGAAACGAAAGTGGCAGATGTGGAGACCGCCTTAAAAGAAGTGGAATGAAAAGACCGTCCCTGTACATAAACATCATTAAGGAATTCATATCCTTGCTGAACAGTGATGAAGGATATCTTGGTTGCAGTAAGACGGTGCAATGTCTTACACATCACGGGATAGTATGGAAGTTTTAACTGAACTTTTCAATGATGGTGTCATTTCTAAAGGACTTTGGTCACCACGCATACCGGACTTGTCAATTCCGGAATTTTTTTCTTTGCAGATATCCCCTCGGGGGGCTCACCTTCTTTAGGTGGGTACGGGTGTCACAGTCCCGAGGTACCCTAGTGATCTTTTTCTTTTCCCAAGGGGTTTATTATCTTTGGTAAACACGGGTTTTATGACCCCGGGGTACCCCAGTAATCCTTCTCTATTTTTGAACCTCCATCTTGTCATCCAATTTCTCCTTTTTTTCTTTTCCCGTCCAGACCACAGACCTATGAATGTTTGGCACAGTATAGCCAAAACTGGCTCTTGCGCCATAAAACACCAAACTCACTCACTCACTCATTCTTTGCAGATATCTGAAAAATGTCACCTTTAGGAAGAATCCCTATACGTTTGATGAACTTAAGAGTTATATCCTTCTTGCAATTTTAGACATTAAATATTACACTCTACGTAAAATGTCAATTAATCTGGAAAAAAGAGTTCGGCTGTGTGTCTAGAGAAACGGACATCATTTTGAACATTTACTGTGATTTTATCATGTCTGACACTTGGTAATAAAGATAACCATTCAACCTTTGTTTGTCCTTTATTCTGTTTGTTAACATAATTCATCTGTCTTTAAAACTCAACCACAAAGGTTGATGTGCGCGACTTTTGAAACACCCGGTATATTATCAGGCTTGATTATAGTAGTGTTGGGCGTTTTTGACCAGGATTGGAGTACAATTGTTTTCAGCGATTAGTCCTAATTGTAATTGAGCCCCCAAAGACTAAAGAAAATGTTTCCGGAGACTTTCAGGACAGAACTCGAATATAAACTGTGTCGTCCGCCACACAGTCTGAGAAAAATGAATTATGTAACGGGATAGACTTCTTTTCATATCCACTTTTTTTGGCTGTCGTTCGTGACACCCTAATATCAGGGCGATATATAAACAAGATTTTATGCCCTCCAATGTGGCCCTTCGTTTACTAAACCCTGAGTTTACTAAACTCTTAAACTTCACAGGATAATGCCTAACTGCATACGGCAAGCCTTGCTATTGTTTGTCTTTGTGCTTCTTCAACAGTTCCCAAAACTGCACGATTGTTGAGTTCTCTCCCCACAAAACATTTTATTTATTAATTCTGTTTTTTAAAATATTTTATGGAAAGTTAAGATAAAAATATATTTAACATTGCAGGGAAGTTCTTTTAAATATAAAGTAAAATTTTGCTATTTAATATATTTTTCTCGTGTATATACCATGCACAATAATGTAGAAATAAATTACTTTCATTCATCTTCAGAAAGCTCTGTTAAGAAGTGTTAAATATCTTTTCAAAACTATTAAATTTATTTATGAGTTTCATACTCATGATATATATAATGAATAATTATTTTTGTAAGAAAATCACGAGACTTGATATAAACTGTTTAATTTAAACGCATTAATGGAATTTTTGAAATATAGTATTTTATTGCACTAGTTTAAAATTATTTTAGGCATCAACTCCAAACAGACAGAAAAAATATTCAAGTCACATTTATGCCATTTTAGTTTTTTTAGCTCTTATCCGATGTTTATCTTTACAAATAAAAACAAGACAAAATTCATTATAAGTACATGTAGAATAGAATGATAAAATTAAAACAGTAATTGAAAATGATAAATTAAAAAAGGTTTGCTTTAGAAGAAATGAATTAAAGGTATTCGAAGAAGTGAGATAAAAACATTAGCCATTGGCACATTTACCGAAACGACTTCCATCTTAGAAAAGACAGAAACTAAAAATCGATCACATATTTTACGCTACCATGTTTGTTTTCCCATCACACAGAAAAAGAATATAGCCCTTCTTTATTCTACAAAAACTTTTCACCAACTTACAGGCATGGTTTTTTTTCTTCATAGTCACTCTAAAAATAATATTTTTTCTTCCAGCCATTTGAAAAAAAAAGTGTTTTGTTTTGTTGATAGGAAATTCAATTATTAAAAACAAATATTTGCTTACTGTATTTGGTGGAACATGTCACAACTGTTTCGAAAAATAAAATGCTGTCCAGGCAGCACAAAAATATAAGAAAGCGTTAAAAATACATTTAAGAGTGCCGTGCCGTGCCGAACGGAAAGGTAAAGTATCGAAAACTAATATTTCGATTATTGTATTGTAATGGCAAAAAATATTTTATGAAATAATACCTTCCTTTAAATTAACTTTTTGTTTCTTTATATTATTATTAGAAGCTCACGAGGGGATTATAGATTGATGAAGGAAATTACAGTCAAAGTTTGGATTCATAGTTATTTTTACAACTACCAGGGTCCCAACAGCTGGTAACTACTTCTGTTTTCCCTCACTTATATAATTCACGGTTCCTTTTAATTAAATTTTCTAACTATTAAATAAAAATATGTAAATTAAACTTTTAATACAGCAATACCTCGACTTACGATAATCTGCTTTTCAAATCCCTTCGATTAATCTTTTGTTGGAGATCTACGCAACTCGAGATTACTCGCTTTTTTTCATAACTGAAACTTATGCTGAATCAGTGCCAGATCCGGATGAAATTAGTAATATGATTGAAGAAATTGTTGACCTTGCCAGGCAAATAATTATAGAAGTGGACAGTGATGATGTTCAAGAACTGCTAGATTCTCACAATCGGGTGCTGATAATGGGTGAGTTCATAGAAATGCATGCGCTAGACTTTACTTATTGAAGAATAACATCAAGAAATTGAGTCTCTAGACCCAGTTCAATCAGAAAATCGAATGACAGTTAAGAATTTGACAGAAGTATTTAGTTTAATTGAAAAAAAAAAGAATTATATATACAAATTTTAGAAAGTTTACTATACTGTTCGAATTAATCGGGACAAGTGAAAAAAATGATTTGTTCGAATACCTTAGCTTTTTAATCATTTCAGACCTTAAGTAAACTTAAAATTATCTATATTAGTATTAAAAATGTCCTCCTTTAACAGAAATGACCCCTTCAACGCGTATTCGCATTAGCTTCACTAGTGTGGTGCACATGTTCCTGACTTCATCAGCCTAAGACCTCACTTGTAGAGCACATTTTATTATTTATTCTGTTGTCTTGCAATTCATCTTAGGTAAACGATTCTTGAGAATATGCCACAATTTCTCAATAGGATTTAGATCTGGTGAACTACCAGGCCAATCAAGTACTTTTATTTTATTTTCCCGCCTAAAAGTCCGGAATAATTTCCAAGTGTGACAAGGGGCCAAGTCATGTCGGAATGTTCCATCAAATGTTTCTATGAATGGAACAATCCTTCTGCGTAATATTTCGACGTATTTGACAGAATTCAACATGCTTTCAAGAGAAATTAATTTTCCAGTGCCATATGTTGTGAACTCCCTCCCCCACCTAGAAAAAAACATTAGTTAAGAAGGTTGTTTTACAGTCTGTTGCAAATGATCAGGTTGCAGAGTTTCTACTGCACTTCGTCTAACTACTTTGGATTTGTATCCCTACACAAATAAATGTGTTTCCTCACAGAAAATCACCTTATTCCATTCGTTAACAGTCTATGATCGGTATTTTCTGGTCCATGATAAACGTATTTTCTGAGTTAGAAATTGTTTTCCCTCGGTCTTATTGCCTTACGACCACCTTCCAAAAGTCTTTTCCGTACAGTTGAGGTACTCAATTAAACATCATAATCCAATAAATTCCTGCAATGGTTCGTGCTTGTCTTTCTTGGATTTATTTTGATATATCTTATTAGAATTTTATCAGTTCTTGTAGTAGTTTTCTGTTTGCGCCCACATTTTCTTTTTCATTTTGGATAGGATGTCACAGAACCTTGAGATGTAATTAAAAATATATTGAAATGCTTGATTTGCCCACACCAACTGCCATAGCAACATCTCTCACAGTGATAGAAATGTGTTAATTACGAGCGATTATTTAGGAACCCTTCCATAGAGTAATATCCATCTTTGAACAAGCAAAAGCAAAACGTGTTACACGGAAGGCAAAATTATAGTCACCATTTGCCACACTGAAAAGCTCACAACTAAACTACTGCTGAACTAAAACCAGTCAAACGAATAAATTATAGTTAAGGTCGATCCTCGACGCTACCTCTATGCAGATATAATCGTTTTTAGCTAGTTCGGAACATCACTGGTAATCACATACCAACATAGATAAGAAAAAAAAAATGTCTGTCCCAATTAATTCGAACAATAAAGTAGACTCCATTGAAGAACTATACTTTTTTTTGAACAAGTCAAGGAATAAAAATATTATTAGCCGATTAGCCGATACGAGGAAGTTTTGCTGGAGA